>JAWZSL010000120.1:0-233830 GCA_034769285.1 Lutjanus argentimaculatus
CACTTTAAATTTTGCCCAGTGGCCATGTCGAGCATTCTTGTTCGACTGAACAGGCGCCATCTTTGGGTCTTATAATACCAGACTGAAACTTCTCAATAACTACTGGAGGTATGAAATGTGGTTCAGACCTCAGTAACTGATGAGCCTCTGACTTTCCATCCAGCACCATTGTCAGGTCAACATTTGAATGTGTCCAATACTTTGATTAATCAACTAATGACATTCCCATCAGCCTCACCTGGCCTTGTGTTTAAATGTTAGCATGCTAAACTAAAGCACTGATTCCACTGGGCACAGCTCTGAGACAATGTTTTTTTCCATCCATTTTTTTCTTTTCACTTCCACCATCAGTAAGTAGACTACAATGAAAGGGTGTTTATTTTTTTCTTATGATCGTAAGTCTGCATAGGGTGTCTTACTTTGAAAACTGACTAAATTTGCTTTGCCGTTCCTTGATCTGCAGCCAGGCGTTTATATGACGTTCTGGTGGAATCAAAAGCATCATCCAGAATGGCTGCGATCAGCTTTGGTGGTCAAGTCACGGCCGTAACGCAACGCAGCTGTTGCCTGGTGAAATAAACTTGTGAGATGGTGAACATGGTAAACATTGTACCTGCACCCAGTCGATCAACACTGCCAGCTAGAAGTGATGGATGGATGAGGATGGATGGATGGGTGGGTGGGTGGAGATGGATGGATGGATGGATGGATGGTGGATGGGTGGGTGGATGGATGGATGGATGGTCACCTGTACAAAAAACTGCACCCTGAGCTCTGATGTTGGGTGTGGCTGGAGATTCAGGAGTCCTATTTTCCAACACATAAAAGGCTGTGCAGCTACGTTTACTCTTCATTCAACTCAACATTAGCATGTTAGCATTGTCACTGTGAGCATGTTAGCATGCTGTTGTTAGCATCTAGCTCAAAGCACTGCTGCGTCTAAATGAAAAAGAATCAGAAAGAGTTTTCATTGCCAGTAGTTTACTCACAAGATTTCTGTGGCTTTGTGCAAAACAAAAATGCAGTACTAGAAATATAAATTAGGATTAAAGCAGAAACAGAAAAATAGAGAATACACAATAGAACATGAAAAAGAAAACAAAAATGTAGAAACAGTATTTACAAGTGTGACTGTTGTTTAAATAGATGAAGGAGCTGTGCAGATTTATGCAGGAGTGCAAAAGGTTTGATATGGAATGTGCAAGTTCACAGTACTGGAGGATATTACAATGTGCAGAACAGAGTCAGGTGACTGAAAATTATGTTAATTTCACACATCTTCCACAGCAGGTGGAAGAGGGGCAGTGTCATCGGGGGTCTTTTAGCCTTGATGATTAGGACAGTAGCAGATTGGAAGAAACTGTTCTTGTGGTGAGAAGTTTTGGTCCTGATGGAGCGCAGCCTCCTTGCTGGAGGAGAGTGTCTCAAGGAATTTGTGTCCTGGAGGTGTTCAGGTCCTGCAGGGACGGCAGATTGCAGCCGATCACTGTCTCAGCAGAGCGAATGATATGCTGCAGTCTGTCCTTGTCTCTGGTGGTGGCAGCCTCATGCATCGTGCAGCATCATGCAGCCTCACATCAGCCTTTGCCACCAATATGGAACTGGTTCCATTCTGTTTTATGCACCTAATTTTGAAACTTTTCACAGTATTATAATAATAATCTTGTGTTGGGGCCTGGCACTGACTCATCATGCTGATGACTGATCAGATGATTCATTTCAATGGTTCCACTCAAAACTGTTGGAAACTGTTGGGCTGGTTCACAGTGAGGAAACAGAACATCTTGTAAACCTTTTTGTCTGAAGTACAGTTTCTTCATGTTTCACTTCCTGATGTAAACACCCACAGATGATACAAACACTGACCTTCCTCTGTCATCCTCATGCTTCTTCTTCACGTGTTTTTCAGTAGTCGTGTGCGTCTTGCCCTCTTTACCCCTGAGGTGTGTTCACTGCTCAGGAATCTCACGCCTCTCTATGTGTGTGTTCCCCGTTGTGAGTGTGTGTGTGTGTTTTTAGTCGTTTCATCCTGCAGCTGATAGTGAACCTGTCAGGGCTGCTCTCCCAGTGCATGCTGGGTTTACTTTACAGAGACATTAAACTGCGCTCAGGTCTGCTGGCTTGCCGATAAACACATCAATCTCCATGTTGGTAAATGAGTCGCCGCGGCCCCCGAGGACAGAGGAGACACACAGGAGTTTATCTGTGTGACACCGGAGCACGAATGTATTTAATGTAGCAGAACAGTCGACAACGACACACAAACACACCTGAGCTCACAGGCTGCAAATCAGCCAGGACATCAGATTACACACAACAGACTGTGTGCTGGCTCACACACACACACACACACACACACACACACACAACACACAGAGGAGACGACCCGGTGAGGCTGTGATGTTTTAACACACACAAAACTCAACTGTACACACAAGTGAGGTAAAAATGTAATTTACTGGCCTCAATGAAAACACAAACAGCAGCAGTGGTTAAGTTTCACCTCCATCACCTCTTTACTGCATGAGCACATAAATCAGACACTCCAGGAAGCTGCAATCGTAACAAGTCACGCAAGTTCAACCAATTCCCACAAATTCTGCACAATTTTGCAAATTTGCCCAAATTCTGCAACTTTTCCACAAATTTGACCAATCATTGTTGCTTCCCATGCAAGTTCCACCAATCACAGCGGTCCCCCTCCAACGTCACACATGTACGTCTCAGTGAACCGACTCAGTGTTTTGTTTTGTAATTCACAATTCTTTGGAATTTATATTCCTTTAATTTTGTCACAGGGACTGAAAACAACACACTTGTCATGTTACTGACATTTATTAATGTTCTGTGCACTTTTATTTTATAATTTTGTGCTGTTTTGACTGAGTTCCAAAAAGATTCTGCTTCTTTATGAAATAACCCCCAAAGTGCACGTCTTCATTCACAAATAAAGCAGATTTTTTATCATTTTTGTAATTCTGAGCATTTTTGGTAACGTTAGTTAGAACTCAGAACAGACTGCAGTTTTGTTCTCTCTGGAAAAAGCTGCCTTCATTTTTAATGAATTATATTTTAAAAATAAGAATACATTTTATTTTGCAGTTTTCTCCGCTCCTGTGATTTCATTGCAAAAAATAAGAGCATTGTAACATGCATCGCAATTTTTTAGAACAGCTTCCGTGAACTCACAAACAACAACAACAAACCCACAAAAGGCTGCGAAATCCTGGAGGGACTAAGAAATATACAGGTTAGTATTAAGTTATTGTAACCCATCAGTCATTCTTGAGAATTTTACATCATTACATTTTACATCTGACAGAGAAACCAGGAAGAGAGACGGGCTCCTTAGGGTAAAGCTAACCCTTTTTATGCCTGATTAAAAACTCGAGGAGATGAAGTTGATGGAAATCTAAAACAACCTTTCTTGTCATTGCTGGGTCACAAACTGGTGTATGTGTGATGTATAGTACAAGACGTGTGATAAAAACACTCAAACATGATTTTGACTTCATGAGAACTTTAAACATCAATCAACATTTAACCAAGAAGACCGTCTGTCCCTGACCTGAACTAAATCCAGCCACACAGGACTCAGATCTTCTATTCGTCCAACTATCCAACCGTCCAACTATGTCCAAAACTGTGTTTTGAGGAGGTTTTGATTTTTTTCTCTTCAATGATCCTGGAAAATTTATTTTAAAAGACCAAACTCTTGTCTATTAAACCTTGTAATGGACCAGCCTCCCAGTGATTAAAATCTGATGGAAAATTCTCACCAGAAAATTGGAAGTAAAGATTTGGTATTAAAAAAAAATATTTTTTTTTTGGTAGGACATGATTTGTCCCAGTTCTCAAGAATAGGTAATAGGTAAAGAGATGACAACTTTAAAATGTGATTTTGTGAAACAGAATTTGGTCTCAGTGCCCAGTGAGACTCTGAACAACAGTGTCGGGCTGAAGGAGAAGGTTTTGGGTCAAAGATGAGATTTCCAGGATGAATCTCAGAGGAGCATCAGAGCCGGATGGAAAATAAAAGCTTCAAACATGTTGTGAGCATAACAGGAAGCAAAGGAAACACACACACACACACACACACACACAAGCAGCAGCAGAGGGAGTTGTGTGTGTCTGTCTGAGTTTGTCACGCGTCATCGTTTGTGTTCCTGAAGGGAGGCTGACAGGCGCGATGACAGGCGGTCTCCCGGCTGTCAGGATGGGGAGAAAAAGCTGGAGATGGATCTCAGCTTCAAAACGGCGGGAGAGAGCGGCGGTTTGGTGGAGAGAAGCAGGGAGGAGGGAGGAGGGAGGGGGTGACGGCAGCGGCGGCGCCGGCACACGGGGGAAATGTTCCCCTCGTCGACGGCGGAGCTGCTGAGAAGCGTCAGTCACGTTAAACGGAGGCAGTCGGTGCAGGAATGTGGAGAGGAAGCGGTGTTTACTCAGTCTTTTATTTTCACTTTACAGAGTCACAGTCGGTTCATTCAGGCAGAAAAGTAAAGTTACAGTTTGAAACTGCAGCAGAGAGAAAATACTCAGCTCACACTGACGAGGACAAACACTCCGCTGATGGAATATTGAGTCTTTCAGTAAAGATTAAACCTCATTTCCTCCATGACTCCATTAAATGAAGTAAGTAAACCAGTGGTTTCCAAACACGTCATCACTCTTTTCTGTTCTTCAGTCACTCCAGGGTTTCAGGGGTTGTTTTTGGGATTGTTGCAGCCTAAATGCCTGATTTCACAGCAGCTTTCCTAGAATATTGCGATGCATGTTGCAAGGCTTTTAGGTATTTTTTGAAAGAAAGTTGCATTTTTTGGGGGGATTTTTTGTATAATTCATTAAAATCAAAGGCAACTTGTTCCAGGGAGAATAAAGCTGCACAGAGTGTTCTAACTAACATCACCAAAAAGAGTCAGAATACAAAAACTCTGACAAAATCTGCCCAATTTGTAGATGAAAAAGTTCACCTGGGGGGTATTACACAAGGAGGCAAAATCTTTTGCAGCTTCAACTCAGTCAAAACAGCACAAAATGATCAAATAAAAGTGCACAGAGCATACTTTACGAGGCAGCTGGGTTGGTGAGATCATGCAAGAATCCATCTCGCCAGGCTCCCAAGCTATCCGTTTGTGTCCACACCAGAGGTGGTGTGAGCCAATCAGCATCCTCAGAGGGACAACTGGCAGCTGTGGGCATGGCTTTAGGTGCGCAGACCGCCAGAAGCATCCATGGAAACAACTCATCTGCAACAAACAATGGTGGTTTGTGAAGAAGTTAGCGTAGATACTGTGATAGCATCAGCTATGGACACAGATCTGATCAAAGACTGTGGAGCAACAATAACATCATTGTTTAATCAATATGATCATTTTAAAATAAATATTTGTGTCAAATTATGGATTTTCTTGGTACATAACCATGTAACAATCAGGATAATGTACAGTGAGCAGGTCTTAAATCATCCTGAAGGGGTTTATTTCACAGTAACGACCTGCTCACTGTTCATATAACAGAAACAACCACATCAAATCTACTGACAAATTAAAATAAAGGGAGGAAAATCACTTTACAGGACAAACAGGGGAGAAGAAGAGGGCCCTGACTGTTTCTTATTCAAAATATAATTTAAAAAATAAATGTTTAAATGACAGAAAAAAGCCTGTTTCTCCTCTTCTGGATGGAGGAGAGAGGAGGAGGAGGAGGAGGAGGAGGAGGACGGTGGTCCTGACAACACAGTGTGGAGATCATCTGAGACTGATGATCTCCACATTAACGCAGAAGAAATAATTTGACTTTGTATGATTCACACTTGTATCAGCATGTAGATCAGCCCCGATAATTAATGAACCCTCCACTCTGCCGCCGCCACCGCTGCTGCAATCACCGCTAATTAACTGATTCTAATCAGTCGCCATCTTGGATTTCTCCCCAGACTCCCACGTGTAGACATCAAGACAATAACATGGAGGAGGAAGATAAGGAGAGAGAAGAAGAGGAGAAAAACACGGGGAGGGTGAGGCGAGGACAGAGAGAGGAAACGAGAGGAGAGGAAAGAAAATATGAATGGAGGACAGGTCAGGGATGAAGAAAGGAGGAGGAGGGGAGGAGGAGGAGACGGAGGATTTGGAGAGAGGGGTGTAATCATGTGGTTACCTGAGAGACGGTAACCACGGCAGCGGAGCGTCTGACCTCCAATCATCCTTCCTGGATATTTAATGTTTCATCTGTCTGTCTGTCAGTGTGTGTTGTGTGTGTGTTATTAATTCTGGGAGGATTCGGCTGAATTTTTCATCCAAAAGCTTCTGTCAGTTAAACTCCACAGGAAGAAGAAATTACATTCATTCAGCAGCAGACACTTTTATTCACCTCTCTCTCTCTCTCTCTTTCTCTCTCTCTCTCTCTCTCTCTCTCTCTCACACACACACACACACACACACAGGAATAATTTGTTTCCTCAAGGACACTGTTAGTGTGATTTCTGTCAGCAACAAGCTGCAAATACAGCTCACACTAACTGAGAAAATGTGTAATCCTGTGCTGCAATCATTTGTGTAAATGTCAACAGTTTGTTTTTCTGATTTTTATGAAACTTTTTGATAAATATTTCTTCCATCCTTCAGTTTTCTGCCTCTGGGGTCATGGTGGCAGCAGGTTAAACAAGGTCGCTCCTCCGGGGGGTCTGAGGTGTCTCCGGTCAGATGAAATATATCTTCTCTCCAGTGTGTTCTGTGTCTGGATATTTTCTTCTTCATCTTTTATGCTAACAAGCAGCAGCTCAAAATCATGCCAGGCCAAGTCCTGCCTAAGACCATCACCAAAATTAGGCAACTACAGCAGACTTGTTAAATCACAGGTAAAGACCAAGAACAACATTTATTTATAGAGCACATTAAAACTGAGTGAACCAAATAAATAAATACCAGATAAACTGACACACAAAGGAAATAACAAATAAGAATAAACATAATTATCAATATTAATTTATTTGGGTCCCCAGCGCGTCACCTGCATGCTCTGTGGTGCGCCTCTCGGGTGCCGAAAGGGTCCGTGCCTGATGAGCCGGCGCTCACGCGCGTCGCGGTGCGCTCTGGTGAAGTGTCTGACGGCTGCGCTCCACGGTGCGCTCTGGTGAAGTGTCTGACGGTGCGTCAGCTGCCCTCGCCGCTGCGCTCTGGTGAAGTGTCTGACGTGGGTGCCTGCGTCGTGGTGCGCTCTGGTGAAGTGTCTGACAGCCGTCAGCTGCCTAGCTCCGCGGTGCGCTCTGGTGAAGTGTCTGACGGTGCGTCAGCTGCCCTGCGCTCCGCGGTGCGCTCTGGTGAAGTGTCTGACGGCGCGTCAGCCGCTCTGCGCGCTCTGCGGTGCGCTCTGGTGAAGTGTCTGACAGCACGTCAGCTGCCTTCGCTCCACGTGCGCTTGGTAGTGTCTGACACATCAGCTGCTACGCTCCACGGTGCGCTGGTGAAGTGTCTGACAGCAGCGTCAGCTGCCCTGCGCTCCACGGTGCGCTCTGGTGAAGTGTCTGAAGGCCGTCAGCTGCCCTGCTCCCGCGCTCGGGAGTCCGGTTCGCTGCCTGCGCTCACGTGCGTCTGTAAGTGTCTGACAGCACGTCAGCTGCCCTCACTCCTACAGTGCGCTCTGGTGAAGTGTCTGACGCACGTCAGCTGCCCTTGCCTCCACGTGCGCTCTGGTGAAGTGTCTGACAGCGTCAGCTGCCCTGCGCTCCACGGTGCGCTCTGGTGGAGCGTCTGACAGCACGTCAGCTGCGCGCTCCACGGTGCGCTCTGGTGGAGTGTCTGACAGCACATCACCTGCTGTTTCTATCACTCTTCTCTGCTTCCATCACAGTTGGTTTTGTGGTTTGTGGTGATTTAGAGACTCGGTTTGTAAAGTTTACAGCCTGTCATGATGTTGATTGATCTGTGTACAATGATGCAGATAAAAAACAAGAACTGAAACTTGTTTACCAACCACTCGTTTATCTTCTCTCATCAGTCAACAGACACAACATGTTGGTCCACTGGATATTTTTGTGCACCAGCTAATATAAAAATATATTCAGGTTTCCCTTTAATTCCTCATGTAAATGTTCTCCCTGTGTATTTTTGTAGCTTCTCTCTGTTTTATCCTGTTGTCGTGATGCACACTGACTGACAGAGGAAAATAAAATGACTGCTGGACTGGAAGAATCTCAGTGGACTGACTGATGTAAATCTTCAGCTATCAGGGGGCAGTGCTCATCTTCAGCAGCGACATAAAAGTTTCTTGGGTCTGAGCAGCTCTTATATGAATAGCTAAGCCGTTCCAGAGATTGGGGGCAGCTGCTGCAAATGCTCCCAGTCGCCTCTATTTTTGTGCCTGGATCTCAGGACAGTGAGTTCTGCCACATTAGGTAGCTCCAGTGCTTTTAAAACTTGGTTCATTTTCACACTTATACTTTTATTTTGGGTTGCTACTAGAACAGGTTTACACACTCTCATGTTCAAAAAACACATTATTTTCCTCATAGAACAGAATCATTACACATTGTACAACATGATTTGCTGCAGTACCTCCATTCACACTCTGTTTTAGCTCCTGTCTCTTTAAGGCTTAAAGTCCACTCAGTTCAAAACTAGCTGCACATTATGCAAATGAGTTACAACATGATGTCATCAAGTAACAGAACAAA
This sequence comes from Lutjanus argentimaculatus, assembly GCA_034769285.1. Taxonomy (NCBI): domain Eukaryota; kingdom Metazoa; phylum Chordata; class Actinopteri; order Lutjaniformes; family Lutjanidae; genus Lutjanus; species Lutjanus argentimaculatus. The sequence goes on from JAWZSL010000120.1 coordinate 8,672, forward strand.
GACTGGATTACAAGTGAGGTGTGTTTTCTGTGGGAATGAGTAACTCCCTCTGACGTGGTCTTTGTTACTTTACAGACCTTTTACATGCACCAGCTATATAAAACAGTAGGCCTGTGAGATACAGCTGAAGAGTCTGTCACAATAGTGAAGTTTCATATTGGTAGATACCGATAATTATTGATCATGACACTTGGAAGCAGCTGAGATTATAAAAGAAGTTTGTAGTGTTACCAGGCATGGTTGGGAGGGTCTTCCTGCAGTTTGCACACAGCGCTCTTCTGATGGTTGTTTAGGTAGGTTCTTTATTGTCCCCAAGGGGATAATCATTTTCATTTGTTGATCCATCCGTCCATTTTCTTCCGTTTATCAGTGGTCGGGTTGCGGTGGCAGCAGGCTGAACATGATGTCCTTCTCCTCTGCAACACTTTCCTGCTCGTCCACATCAGCCCACTCCTTTTGACGCGAAGGAGCAGCGGTTCTACTCCAGCGGTTCTACTCCGAGCTCCGTCCGTGTGAACGAGCCTTAAAAAAACTACAACAACAGACCACCTGTCGTTTGTTCCTCTGCACTCATTTTGTTGCTGTTTCTGTTTGTCTCACGTGTCAATGGGGCAAATGAAACACACCTGTGAAGTGATTGGTGTTCAGGGGTCACTGCAGCACCGAGGGATATGATAGGCCGTTTGCTGGTCAGGGAGGGAGCAGATTGGTTGTTAAATGATTGGCTGTAAATGTGTCACTCTCACTGTGACAGGCTGTCTGTGAGAGGAAGCCAAGTCGGTTTAAGCTTTCATGGTGTTTTGCAGTCAAAGCATTTAAATGAAACTACCAAACATTTTATCAAACTATCTTTTCTTTTCACTGTTGTTTTATCGACCAGACCTACGATGTAACACATTAAAGGAAAGAGAAAACCCAAAAGGCCACTTTAAAACCAGTCATGAAACAGACAGGAAGTCAGTGAAGAGGCCAGCACTGGTGGTATGTGATCACACTGTCTTTAGTCCAGTTAGAAGACGAGTGGCTGCATTTTGTTCCAACTGCAGACGATGAAGAGACGATGTCCACTGAAGTAACATTTACCTGCTGGGCACAACAGAAGCAGCAACATCCACGTCTTCTCTTTTGGACATAAAAGCATAAAATCTGTCTACATGCACAATAATCTACAGTGATGGAAGACGTGTTCTAAACCTGTACTTCAGTAAAATATTAATACCACACTGTGAAAATAATCCTGCATTCAAAACCTTCCTGATAGTTAGGTTTTGCAAATTCTTACAATTATTTCTTTATTTTTCTTTCTCTCATGTTATTCTTTAATAATCTCTTTTTCTCCCCTCCAGACACACACACACACACACACACACACACACACACACACACACACACACACACACACACACACACACACACACACCTGTAGTATGAAGACAAACGGAGCAGCAGAGCTTGTGAACATGATGCTGATCAGTGAGGAAGTTTTCATATTGGACCTCTGTGAGCTTTATCTTTTATTCATCATGTGAAATGAGAAATAAAAACAGTTTCCCACCTCGCTGAGCAGGATCTGTGAATTCTTTATGAAGTCTTTGTAGCTCTTATTGGATTTCACATCGACGCTCCTGCAGGTCATCACATTTATGAACTCATACAGATAAAGAGGAGTTCGGCCTCTTTATGGAAGAGTCTGCTACATCCTCAAATCTGCTCAAATCTGCTCAGTCAACAGAAAATCTGCAGCAGACATCACAGATCTGAGATCTGTTTCTGTGCTTTGTTCTCAAGCATTCAGCAGAACTTTAAAGTCACAGTGAGATGATGAAACATCGTGCTTCTCTAACACTGACTTTAATGTTGTCCAAATGTTTATTTATTGGCTCATTTAACAGGGATGATGCACATTAATAAACATTTCTGTAAATTAGCCACGAGGCAAGTTTTTCATCTGGAGTCCCTGATGTTTGGTCGGATGGAGCTGTAGGAACAATAAAACTGTGAAATTGTTCAGTTTCTCAGTTTGTCAGGATGTTAATTTAATTGTCGTTAAGTAACATTCAGCTGTTAGTGTGGGCACCGACTTGGGTTGAACTTGGGGGGCAGAAAAGTGGTGTGGAGGTGGTGAGGAATATGAACTGAATTTTTCTGAAACTTTGACATTTTTTATCCAGGGAACTGAAGCTCACTTTAGCTGGAAACACAAATGTTTTGGAGGTATAATTTCAGCTACACCATCGAAACACTTTCACTTTCTGACGAGGAATTAAAACCTGACCACTTCAGTCTATAATGTGTTGGTGTTAATAATGACTGAGGCAGAAGAACATCACATTATAATGAACATCATATAAACTGCGCATGCTGCATGTGCAGCTCGACCTGCACTGCAGCTGTGAGGATGAAATGCAGAGTTTATTGCCTCTGCTCTGTCTCTGTCTGTCTGAACAGCCTCATGGAGCTGATATTTTATAATTCAGACACATTCTATATTCTGTCTGCGTTCAGAGGCTGCAGTGTCTCCAACAGAAGTTTGGCGCCGTGCGCACCTCTGTTAGAAACAGTCGGCCTAATAAATTTAATGGTCACTCATAATTATAAAGCAAAACTCTTAAAAAGTTTTCCCTCACTTGGTGTGAGATGTTGGACATTTTCTTCAGTAACGTTCTGCAGTGAGCGGCACGTAACTGTTTAGAATGAGGTTTGTTCTTTAAGTTTTTGGCTTCATTTGGAATTTTGTCTGAGATTTTAAATGTTGCAGAAACCTCAGTCCAGCAGTACACACTTTACATCCGTATTGTTAAATATGTTGAAGTATTTCCACACAGAGCTGGTGACAGACATCGTGCTGTGTACGTTACTGTGTAAGTTACTGTACAAACTGCATTAACAGTCAGAAGTGTGTGATTTCATGGTGTTTGCACTTGTTAACTAATTAATTAAAGTGCTCTGTGCGCTCAGCGGGTAGACACAAGACGCATAATACGCCTGATCTTAGAAACATCTTTTAATTATAAGTCTGGCAATTTTACAGCTGCCTTTTTCTGCTTTGCCTCAGAATTGGGAGGTCTTTCACCCCCATCTCAGAACTGTAGGGGGTCATAAAACCCAATGACCCCAAATATTTGAATTTCCAAGACAATTCTGTCTCCTCACTTTCTAAAAATGTCTTTATTTTGCCATAAATTGTCCTTATTGGCCCCAATATGTCCTCATTTCCAGAGAGTGTCCCAATTTTCAGAGTCAGTCCACAGATGCTCATTTTCACAACAGAAAACTTGAGTAATGAGTTGAATAATTTTTTTTTTAACAGATTCTTGGATCAAAAACGCTTCAGAACAAAAAAAACAAAAAACTCTCCAGCAATAAAAGGCAGCATTCACTTGTTTCTCCAAAAAACAATTCAATAATTTTAATTAGATGATGTTCTCACTTAAAACCGTAAAGACTAGAAGTCGTCTTCTCCGCTGCAGTAAAAACCTGGGGTCTGCCTGACGGGAGAATAAAGACATAAAATATTCTTTTGAAGGATCTTAATGTGGAGTTAAAGCAGCCATCAGCGATCATTAACCCTCAGTGAAGAACTTCTTCAAAGCTTCTTACTGTAACTGTAGTTTTACAGCCTGAAACCCCAAAAGGCCTCAGAATTAACCTTTAACTCAGTTTTTAATTTCATTCTGTGCTCTAAAAGAATGAAGTTCATTTCTGAGGTAAGTCTTTATCTGACAGACAATTCTGAACTTGTTAATGTGTGAATTTACAGCTACACACCAGCTCCTTTCTATGAAATTAGAAAGAGCCAGAAAATAAGAAATATTTAAATTATTATATCAACCTTAAATCTAAAATAAAGGATAGCAGTTGTCAGAATTGTCAAAAAGCTGCACACGTTGTTCAAACAGCTGCTGATCATCATGTGCTGAGACGAGGACACAGATGAGACAGACAGGTGTAATTATCCAGTCAGGACTCACCTGTGTGAGACGGACAGCTTCAGGTAACATGTCTGTGAAGGTTCTCAGTCATCCAGGTCATGGTATTCGTAGCAAAGTTTGTCGTAGGCAACTGGACTTGATAGAGTTTTGAAGACGTTTTCGCCTCTCATCCAAGAGGCTTCTTCAGTTCTGACTGACTGGTTTGGGAGTTCAGGTATTTAAACCACTGTGTGGTCGTTAACACCTAGAGGGGGCATGTGTCTCAAGTGCCCACCCTTCCATTGTGTGGACCTTGGGTTTCACCTGGGGGGAGGTGTGAATGAGAGTCGTTAAGAACCCTGCCACCATGTGCCTTGTTGGAGTCACATGATTTCAGGTGGGTATCAAACTGTCTGGGGAGAGATCTTAAAACTGCATTGTATGTAGCAGATAAATTATGTCTTAGACCTCCTCCTCTGTTGAGAGATGGCCTTTCCAGGTTAACAAAGATGGCTTATTTTACTCCTCTCTCAAACCATCTGTCTTCCCTGGCCAGAATATGGACATTGTTGTCTTCAAAGGAGTGTCCTTTCTCCTTCAAGTGTAGATGGACTGCTGAGTCCTGACCTGAGGAGGTGGCTCTCCTGTGTTGAGCCATGCGCTTATGTAGCGGTTGTTTTGTCTCCCCAATGTACAGGTCTGTGCAGCTTCAGGTAACAGAGCTTCATGAGCAGGAGGAGACGGACAAAACGTCCTTTCAGGCATAAATGTCCTCAGAATGAGACATCAGGAAATACAAGAGAAAAGTTGACTTAAACAAATTAAATTCACCTCCTACATTTTTTGTTTATTATGTTTTTTTTTTTTGTCATTTCTAAATGTTATAATCTTAATAATGTATCAGTCTTCTATAATCTGTACAACCTCTGCTAAATTATTTAAACTGTGTCACAAATAAATCGTTTTAGTTTTATAGTTGATTGTTTTTTCTTAAAAAGCAAAAAATATTGATCCACAATGATTTTAAATGTAGTAACATTTCTTAACTTTCAGTGAGTTATTAGAAATACTCATATTTAGGAAGCAGAGAAGAAAGTTAATACTGTAATAAACATTTCTTCAGTATCTGCACCAGTATTTTTACTTACTGTGATGTCATTTCCTCAATTATCTTCAAATGCTTCCTGAAATATGAACCAACCAAGCTGCTATGAAAATTCAAGACAAATCATAAAAATATCTGATAAAATTATTGAAACTGTATCATAAACTAAAAAAAATACAAACATTTGTTTTTTTCATCAGATTAGAATAAATAAACACAAAACCAACTGATCTAAAACAAAAACTATGAACAGAACATTTTCTCTACACAACCAGAGGTCAACCTTCATGTTTGTTGTTTCACTTGTCAGGCAGCTGGTTCAGAAATCTACTTGCCCAAAGTCATTTTTATTTGCCTCTGTGCAATTTTTTTATTTAACCTTTATTTAGCCAAGTCAGTCCCATTGAGATTAAGAATCTCTTTTTCAAGGGAGACCTGGCGACCTTATCATCAGTGATCAAATAACAACAAAGGCTGAAGTTAATTATCATGTTTAATGTTGAAAAAAGTCCAAAAATATTAAGTTTCATATGATAATAAACAAAGAAAAGAAAACATCTCCACATTTCTGAAGCTGAAAACATCATTTTCTGTCTGTTTTGCATGAAAAATGATTTAATTTGATTGATCGATTTCAAAATAGTTTAACTCCTTTAAAATGAGTTGCCAGATTTATTTGCCCGACATGGTATTTTACTTGCCCCTTATCACTGAACCCTGACAACAAACATCCACCTGTTCAGATCTACAGACGTGCGTCTCTGCTCCTCTGACTCCTCCTCACTGCACCGACCGCGTCACCACCTTTAGTCGTGCATGAAACATCAGATAAAATAATGATGTCATCAACTTGAAACACAAGTGTGCGATGAGAGAGTGTTCCAGTTATTATAGTTTTTATTTTAGATGAATTTAAAAATGTTTATGCAAACAGTGACCTCCTGTGACCCTTCAGTTGTTTTCAGAGAGTTCACTCGCTCTTTGATAAAACGAGGTGATGTCTTCATTAACCAACAGGAAATATGATGCAAAAATACAGGAAAAAAACAGAAGAAGAAATTCAATAACTTCCCTGAAGTGAGCATCAGAATATAAAACTGGGTCACTGCAGGCCAGGAAAGTTTAACACTTGAATTTATTCACAGACTGAAAATCTTCCTAGCAACAGAAAGTAGGCGACATTAGCATGTTTCCTCAGCGAACAGCCGGAGGGCAGCTGATCTGAACACCAGACAAACACTAATGAAGCAGCACTATTAGCATGGATATTAGCATTCCATTAGCATGTGCACCAGCTCCGTCTCAAACGGTTAACTCAAACTTTTCTTTGTAATCTATTCTGGGCTGTGAAATCTGCCTGACAACAGAGACTCGTGTACAAACAGCGGAGCGTTGTACAGTACGGCCCCCCGCCTGGAGCCCGGCTCCTGTTAGCGCACAGCGCTGTTTGTGTTTGATCCTCCGGTGCCCTGACCTGCTTTAGATCCTGGAGAAACCCCTCATTACAATATCAAAGTTAATCTATTTTACCCCCAAACTCGTCTTCTGAGGGCTGAGCGCACAGTTTCACCTCCTCTGCAGCGACGGCTCCCAGAGGAAACTACAAACTACACAACAACAAGAGAAGAAGAAGAGGAAGAAGAAGAAGAAGAGGAAGACGCTGACAGAATCAGGCTCTGAAGTTTTACAGCAGGAATCAGAGGGAGGAGCTTTAATGAGTTCTGTTTACTGCTCACAGAGGACGGGAGCCTCTGAGGGGTCAAAGGTCAACTTTATTTATACGAACAGACAAGCTTGGGTGAAAAAAACATCAAGTTGTGCCTTCAAACAAAAAACAAACTAAAATAAAAAGAAAAAACAACAAGGCGAAAGATCGAAATTTAGACAGAAAACACAAGATGAAAAATAGATCAATGGTAAAAAGTATGACTGTTAACGAAAAGCCTTCATATTCTCCCAATGTTATTATATCCAGTTATTATTTTAATTACTTCTGAATCCGACATCCAGAATCACAGTTTTTTGGCAAAGTAAAACATGAAAAACACTTACATTATGAAAGAAAGTTGTGTAGCAGCAGAGATGATCTGGACTTCAGATCTTTGTTCTTCAGATGTTTGTTTGGTTCAGACCTCAGTAAATATCACAACATTATGATCATCGTGTCACATAGTGCAGTTTCAGTCAAAATAATTGCAATATGACTTATTTTACCAAATCAGCAGCTGTAAATCATGACAATAATACTGATCCTAAAATAACAGATGTACCCACTAACCTCACACTTTAAACTGAACTAAAACTGGAGAAAAATGATGTTTTCAGTCTCCTTTTTAGGAGCAGTGACATCACTGCTTTAAAAGGACCAGAATGGATATTTTTGATATTACGTCTGTTTCATGGCCTCAGATGAAGGTCAGTCACCTCCTGAGCTCATGAAACGTTCAGAAAAAATGTCAAAATCTTGAGTTTTACATGAAGTTGATGAAATTCTAAATCAAATAATATAAACTGTGAGGTTTTACAACAGGTTTGCACAGACAAATGTAAGTAACAAAAAAATGTTGGATTTAAAGGACAAAAAATTGTTTCAAACCTACATTTGTGTGTATGTGTTACTTCACTGTCACATACAGTGTGGGAACTTTCAGCGTTTACAGAATGGAACATGATTACATCTCATTTTGAACATAAATACACAGAAAATACTCTTCATGAAGCAAAAGAGCACAAATAGACTCGTGCACAAAGCTCTCCCAGGCCGAGCCTCTGATTCTCCTAAAATATGCAAAAATACATCCAGTGAAAATATGCACACACCCATGAGAGGACATATACATGCATTAACATGCACTTAAACATTAGAGATAAATTAGTTTCCATAATTTAAGAATAATTAGGAGCAAGAGCAGCTTGTTTGAAGGTTAGAACAGATAAAGAGTGAACTGTGCAGGTTGTTTTAAATTTAAATTTAAAGGCACATCACCAATTTCTTTAAAAATTCTAACTCAGAACTCAGTGCACCTTAGATCAGTGTTCTTCCAAACTTTTAACAGGCCTTTACAGATGTTCAACATCCCCCACCAGCTCTAATATATACATTATATTTTTATATGTTTGTGAGGCCCCTCCACACATATAGAGCCTCTATACGTTACATTAAATCATGTTCCTCTCACAGTCTGTGTCTGTACATGAAGGAGCCTCAGATTCTATGATGACCAACGTAGTGAGTCATATAAAACAAACAGAGACCAGTGTACACTATATTCTGATATCTGCATAATCTAAAATTGATCATATCAACAGTGAAATAATTCTGTTCCTGACCTGCTGCAGTTTTTCTTTATTAATGAGTCAATATTGACTCAGATATTTAAACTTGTCCACTTTCTGCAGTGCTGTCTCATCTTAGAAATTAATTGACCATTTATTGGTTAAATTTAAAAAAATCTGGTCCAGTGCCAAACAACATACTATAGACTCTATGCACATATTGTATTTTGACAAAATCTCAAAATGACTGAACTTTTCTGCACATTAACAAACTTTAATTTACAGGCTCTGATTCTTACTGACCCGTCTTTGACTCCCTGTCTGTTCCATGACTTTATAATTGATGTGGATATTTTAAGTTGGGGTAAAATAGGCCAGTTTCCTCCTCTAACAAGCCACAGGAGGAATAACAGACACGAAGCTCTGTGAGCTCCAACATGTGCTCTGTAGTTCACTGGAGTCTCCAAAATCCACTGTTGATAAATTAAATTATTACTTTTATTCTTTTGTGTAACAAATTTGATTCAATTTCAATGGAACTTTATTTCAGACACATAATCAGTTTAAAAGCAATTAAATACAAGAACAAAAACACAGAAATACAATCAGTTCAGTCCACAATAATTAAAACATGTACAGATGTTTGTGCCAAAGTTTCCAGAAGTGAAATGAGGACTGTGTCAGTTTGTACAGACTCAATTAAAGCCACAGTGACGCAGCGTGAAATGTTATGAGTCACAAACATGTGACCTGAACTCAGGATCTGAATGCATCATTAAATGAGACCTGAAGTTTTCTCAGTTTTGTTTTAACAGACGGGCCGTGGACAGACAGAGGAGGACAGGAGGCTGCATGTTGGCTGGTGCATCACCAAGTGTCTCACTTTGTTCACCACATCAGGACATTTCATCAACCTGAAACACTGATACTTCACATCCTGATGCGTTTACGAACAGCTCGGACAAAACCTTCTGACTCTACCTTTAAGTTTGGGAATGGCAGGACACCTTATATGGAATTAAACACTGTCAAGTAAAAAGGAAATAAAGAAAATGTAGGTGTGATTTAGGTGTTAAAGCTACAAACCAAAATCCTGTGTTCCTGCAGATATTTCTCTGAGAAACTGGAGCAGAGAAAATACCAAAAAGTCCACGGCAGTCAACGGCACCTCAGCAGCGACTCAAATGCTGTTCAACCTGCAGAGTTTATGGAAAATGTTCCTCGTCTTCATCATTTTTAAAGTTCAGACTGAATGTAGCTGCAGTGAGGAGTGAAGGTTTGTTAGCGAAGGACTCCTGAGCTTTTATTCTGGTTGTTTTTAAATCTGAAGGACTGCAGTTGTTCATCAGAGAATCAGGTCAGCAGAACCTCTTTGATATGCAGATGTTTGGTTTCTTCTGCTGACGAGAGAAGTTCAGTCAAACCTCAGCTCATGAAGTTGATCAGGATCAACGCAGATTAATAAACCTTCAGAATCACTTCAGTTAAAGTTAAAAACTCTTTCACATCTTTTTACAGTCTCTGTTTCTATCATGTAAACATCAGACATCAGAGTGTTGGAGTTTTACTTTTACTCACAGAAATGAATGAGTCCCTAAAGTTTTGATAAATTTTCCTCTTTAAAAATAAAAAAACATTTTTCTCACCCTGACATGACTGCAAATAAAATAAATGTAATGAATATTTACATAAATATTTCAATAATTATAAGCACCTCATTGGCTGAATATCTTTTAGTTTTTGCGATAAGATTTATTTCCTGCAGCTGAATCGGAGGCTAAATGAAACTCAGTGTTCAGGGTCATCAGATTATTTTAGTCTGGTCGCCGTCGGCAGCAGAGTGTCTGTTAAATGTTGTGTTGTATCACAGAGACGGTGAGCAGATCTCAGCTGATAAATCTCACAATTAGAGATAAACGACGTGAGCAAACACAAACAGATCAGCTCGTTATCTCTGCTTTTAAATATTAAATTAGACGACAATAACAGAGAAACAGATTATCAGGTATGAATGTCACCGGACATAAATATTCAGATCTCTGTTTTCTGTTTGTTTCATGAACTCATCTTCATTTTTTATCAGCTATCAGTTTGTGTTTGTGTCTCTAAAAGAGACAGAAAAGGAGCCGCCTCAGCTTCAACATCACTGAGAGTCCTCTAACATCATCTTACTGACTGAATGACTGACTGTTAAAGAAAAGACTTTCAGAACATGTTAGAACACTTAAATGTTCTGTGTTCCTCAGATTCCACCTCCTGTGTCTCCTCTGATTTTTAATTGAACAGATTCTTCTCGCTGATGAGGTGGAAAGAAGACAGCTGGCCTCTGATTGGCTGGATTCAACTTTGTCACACACACACACACTTGGCCCCCTGCATGTTAACGAAGCAGCAGCCCACAGGTGAAGCTAAATCTGGTTTTAATGAAGAGAGCAGCTCTCCTCCTCCTCCTCCTCCTCCTCCTCCTCACATTAACTTTCTCTGTCAGATGAACATCAGTGATGAAGCTCGGCCTCGTTTCTCTCCTGCCGTCCTCAGTAATCACTGGTTCAGACTGCAGAGCGTCAGAGAGAGAGTGTGTTCATGGAGCAGTGACGTGTGTGTGTGTGTGTTCTCTGGTTTTGAGTCACTGGTTCTGGAAACCTTCCTTCTGGTCAACAAGACGAGTGTGAAGTTATGAGACAGAAACAACACTGAGCTGATCTTATCAGCTGAGGAGGACAGATGTTTGCTGCAGCTGTTTAACATCGAACTAAAACTGACGGGTTTGATCATCGTCTCTCTGTGTGGACCTGACATCTGCTTGTTTAAAACTGTCATTTTCATTTTTCTGCACATCATTAATACAAGGCAACTTGTTCAAGAGCCTCTAGAGTCTCTAAAGTAACATGATAAGTAGTGAAACACAACATTTACTGCTGAGCTGTAGAACATTTATTTACTCAAGAGTGTTTCAGACAAAATAGGGTTAGGGTTAGGAAAATGTGGTTAAGTGTCCTCTGAAGCACCCTTCTAGTGGACAAAGTGTGGAAAACTGACCTTTAGAGTACCCTTCAGTGGATAAAACATGATAAAGTGTCCTCTAGAGCAGTGTTTTCCAACCCTGGTCCTCAGGGACTCCCTGCCCTACATGTTTTAGATGTTTCCCTGCTCCAGCATGAGGTTGTTATCAGGTGTCTGCAGAGGCTGGATGACGAGCTGATCATTTAAATCAGGTGTGTTGGAGCAGAGACACACCTGAAACAGGGTGACCTGCTGGTGGACAAAGCATGATAAAGTGCCCTTTAGAGTGCATTTCCAGTGGAGAAGATTTGATAAAGTGTCCTCTGAAGTGTCCTTCCAGTAGACAAGTTATGATTAATTGTCCTTTTGAGTGTCCAAGACAAATGACAAGCGTCCTGTATGGTGCCCGTCCAGTAGACAAAGGTCATCTTTCAGCCTGAGTCCACCACTGATCTGACCCAGCAGGAGTCACACCCAGAACATCTGTGTTTGACGTCCTGGGAATGAGACACAACATTTGACAATCTTTCTGATGTGTTTATGAACAGCTTGGACAAATCCTATTGATTTTAAACCACTAACAAACAGACTCAGAGAGTCTTGGCTCAGAGAGAGTGTAATACAGTGGTTCCCAAACCGTGGGGACAGAGACAGAGACAGAGACAGAGACTGCAGGGGCTCTGAATCAATTTGATCAGTTCCAGCCCTGGTCATTGTTAATGGTTGATAATATTTGTGGTGTGGACTGTGTGAACTCTTTTTGGCTTCTGGAGGCCACATATGGCAGAAAAAGTTATGGAGCCACTGCTCCAACATCAGTCAGTCTTTATTTGTGTGAACCTGGCCCCTGCTGACCCGTCTCTGTTAGGGTTCCCAACCACTCGCCCCTCTGGACCCTGAACTCTGAGTCCTGATGGGAAAACAGGACTTCTTCAAACTCCAGCTGTTCATCCTCTGCAGCTGCTGGAGGCCAGTTTGTTGTCAGTTTGTTCTTCTGTCATCCAAAGTTCACACACAAACCAAAACGTCCGCTCACAGTCTCAGAACAAGTTCAGAGACGCCCAAATATACAGTAAAATATTGTAAAATGTTTTTATGCACAATTTGAAGAATCACAGGTTGACTGAAATCACTAAATAACAAAACGTTCCTTTTTAAGCTCACTTTCAGTTTTTCAGAATAATTTCTGACATTGACACTTAAGTCACATGACTCTCATGACATGAAACTTAAATCACATGACTGATCAGCTGATCAAGGCGACTGGTTTTGTCTCTTCTTCTTCTTTGAGGTTTATCAGTGGATAACAAAACAGCTGCTTTTGTTTTGCAGTTTGAGATCTCTACTGCTTCTACTTTGTAGCCTAAACCACCAACTTCTGACTAAACTACACTTGCATGGTCAGGTTTATTCGCTTTAGAAAGTCTGCACTGCATAAAGCCACATTAAATTTGATTTTTGCAGATCAGATCCAAGCAACATCTGAAGCTGGTTTGAAAAGTTGGATATCATTTGTCTTTTGCATCACTCACAGTACAACACACAACAATGACATCAAATATAGAGTGAGAGAAGTGCATTAGAGTGACTGAACGTTGCAATTTATAGTTTTGTCTGGAGTGATGGAGGAGTTCTGCACCACGACTTGACAGTGTGATTGTTTGGAGGGTGAGATGATGGATCTCTATTTCTCATGCTTCCACACTGGAAAGTCATGGTTACTGATGCCTACGTCGTTACCATAGCAATGCATGCAAATCTCATCAGATCACTTGCAAATAACAGTGTGGACTGTCTGTGTAAAGATCTTACATGCTCAATATGTCTTCAGCATGCCTCAATATGCCTTTGCATACACCTCAGATTCTGATAATATGAAAATTCAAAACTCTCTGCTACTGTAATGATGTCATATTAAACAGAAGTCTTACAGCATGTTGTTTAGTTCTAGGTATATTTGTAGTTTACTATTACATTTTCTGATGAGTCTCCACTTAAATATTTAGGATTTTGGTTTGATTCAGATTTTTCTTTTAGGTATTATAGTCATTATATTAGAAATAAAACAAATGCCAGTCTGAGAATATCATGTTGTTCAAATAATTGCTTTAATCTCCAAATAAGAAAACAAGTTGTTCAACAGCTTTTATTTCCTGTTATGGATTATGCTGATATTGTATACCAGAACACCTTTGAAACATATCTTCACTCTTCAGTCCTTGTTGGTGTTAATATATTGATTATTTTGTGTTGCCGGATTATTTAACTTATCATTTCTATTATTTATATATTTATTTACTTGTTTTTTATTAAATGTTTGTTGATGCCACATTCTGTGCCTTGAAAACGAGATGCTGCATCTTGAGGAGTTTATTCTCTTATTAAAACAATGAAATGAGATGATGTAAAGTTTACACCTCCCCTCTCAACTATAGAATTTATGAAAATTACTTGTGAGCCAACTGGATCAGGTCAGTCTCCACCTCAGGTGACTATCATGCACCTTTACTCTGATTGGGCCGTTATTCTGATTATTTGTGGAATATTTAGGATCGATGTAAACACAACATAATGACAGGCTTTAGGTCAATAACAGAACTTTCTACTTCCTCTAACAAGAAGTTAATTGGTAACTTTTGTTGTGTGATTTAATTCAGACTCTTTTCTCTGCACATCAACACATCCTTTTATTCAAAGTCAGTTTTATAATCATGTTTTTGCAGATTTGTGACCTAGAAACAACATTATCTGTGGTTCGTTGTGTTCCCGTCTGTGTTGATCTCTCTCTGTTTACTGACTGATTCCCTCCCGCCTCACCCCGACACCTCTGACCCTGTCAAATCCCTCCGATCGCCTGCTGGAAGTGTTTATATCTTTGGTTCTCAGGGAAGTGGATGTGGGTGTTGGCAGATGGCCACGACCTTTTTTCCCTCTAAGTTGTTTGTTTGTTCTCAGAGGAGGAATTTAACTGTCGACACGATGAGCCGATCTGAAAACGCAACTGAGAAAAGTTTCTCGACTGAACCTCTTTTATCAGAAAAATAAAATGAGAACACTGTGATACATCCTAATATTTAGACAATCAGAGATCTGAAACACACTTACCTGAACAGTGAGGAGGCTGCAGCCTTGTTCAAAAATGTCAAAAAAAAAATGCTGTCACCCTGACTTTCATAGAAGTAAGTAAGTTCAAAAATATTTTCCCACTTTGCAAAACTGTCCTCAATCTCCTCACTTTAACCAAATGTCTAAACATTCAGAACAAAAAAATCCTTTACTTTCCACGAATGTCCTGACTTTTGAAGAATGTCCTGACTTTCCAGACTTCCTGACTTTTAAGTACCCACTTTCAAAATATGTCTTAATTTTTTCAAAAGATATCTTACAAGAATATTCTCAATTTTAAAAGTTGTTCCTGCTTTCCAAAAAAAGTCAAAACTTCCTAAAAAAAATATCCACTACTAAAATACACTCCTCCTTTTCCCATTTTTTCTAACTTTCCAGAAACAGCCTCGCTGTCCAAAAATGTCTTCCTTTCCCAAACAACTTCCAAAAAAGTCCCCAAAAACGTCCTCACTTACCAAAACAGTCCTCACTTTTCTTTAATGTCTCCACTTTCTTAAAACTGCACAAAATGTTTGAACAATGTTCTTACTTTCTCCAAAAAGTATTTGCTTTTCAAAAGCATCCCCAATCTCCAGGTGTAAAACTTGGTCCTCAAAGACCAATTAGTGTGTGCGTGTGTGTGTCTTTGTCTTTATCAATGGTGGGGTCCACAGTCTGACAGCACAGTCACAGTTGTGGGTCCAAAATCTTTGTGGGGTCCCAAATCCTGGGACATTTTTATTAGATATTTTCATTACTAATTCCTCCTACAGCGGGCTGCTAGTGATGCACGGGGCAGCTTTTTATTGGAAGACTTTGTCCTCTAGTTTGACCAGTCGGCCCTTTGACTCTGATGTCCTCATATTAATATTAGAATTGACACTTTTACTGTCCATCAAGTCAGCCGACCAATCAGCACGCAGACTGTGACTGAACAGCTGTTTGTGTCCTCAGAGGATCCAGCTGTGGCTCCTCTCCTCCACCTATTAAAGTGGGTGGAACATCCTGGAGAATGGAGGAGCTCGGCTGATCTCTGGGTCAGCGGCTGGACGATGGAGGAACGGACGACGAGGAGGAAGCAGAATGATCGAATGGAATCAATAGTGATCAATAGTGAGTGTGTAGACTGTGTGTGAGAGTCAGCAGGATGAGTCAGAGTGAAGAAGAAGCTGACAAAGTGTCCTCCTGTCTTCATCCGTCCTCCATCAGCTCCTTCACCTCCATTTTCTCTCTGGTCCAAAGTCAGATCAGATCAATAATCAAAGACTGATCAACAGACCAATCAGACTGATTGATCAGCCATCAGAGGAGTTGGATCAGTGGAGCTGCTTCTGTTCCTGATGTCGACTGTTTCATCTTTGATCTGAGTTCTCTCTGCAGAGGAGACAGAGGACAGACAGAGAGAGACAACCAATCAGACAAGAGACCAACCAATCAGAGACAAGAGACCAACCAATCAGAGACAAGCAACCAACCAATCAGAGACAAGACACCAATCAGAGACAAGAGACCAACCAATCAGAGACAAGAGACCAACCAATCAGAGACAAGAGACCAACCAATCAGAGACAAGCAACCAACCAATCAGAGACAAGACACCAATCAGAGACAAGAGACCAACCAATCAGAGACAAGAGACCAACCAATCAGAGACAAGACACCAATCAGAGACAAGAGACCAACCAATCAGAGACAAGAGACCAACCAATCAGAGACAAGAGACCAACCAATCAGAGACAAACACAAAGACCTGTATCTTCAAACTGACTTTTTACTTTGAGCTTCACTGTTTTCCGTCTCTTGATGTTTCCCTCCTTGCTGGTGATGTCACACCAGTACTCTCCAGTGTCTGTGAGTTTGGGGGATTTCAGGATCAGACTGACGTCTCCAGTTCTCAGCAGGTCGTCCTTCATCTCTGTTCGGTCTCTGAAAAACTCGTCCTGTTCTTTAGACCTGTCAGAGCTGTTCTTATACACATGGACTTTCATGTATTTGGGTTTAATGCGTCTCCACTTCACTTCAGTGTCCTCAGGCAGGTCACCTGCAGTCTTGAAGGGCAGCTGGACAGACTCCACCCCCTCCTCCACCTCCACCTGACAGTCTGAGAGGACAACAAACCACAGCATCAGCTGGACAGACAGCAGCAGCAGTTTTGAATAACTTTATTGAATTGTTCCAAAGTTGTAGAGAAAGGTGAAGGACAGAAGCAGATGAGAGCAGCAGGTAACAGGGGACAGAAGTACAGGAAGTAAAGCAGGTTGTCCAGGTGTTGGACATGATGAGAGTGTTGATGGAGCTGTGATGTTTTTGTCCATGTGCTGCTTCACAGTAATGTCTCATGTCAGTGTTGAACTGCTGTGTGTTGCTTTTCTTTGTCTCTTTGACATTTCTGGATGTAGAGTTGAAGATTGAAGAGAAGAAGATTTGACATGAAAACATGTTTGTTTTCATCTCTGTTCTGTAAATGAATCTCAGCTCCACACAGCATTTCAAACACATGTCCAACATCAGTCCTCAACACTTTGACACACAAACATTCGTCAAACAAATGTCTCATTGTTTCTGTAGCAACGTCCCTGAATCCACAGGATTCACTCCGCTCACTTCTATATTTCTGTCAATATTGATCTGTTGGACAAATAAAGTTCATCTGTTCATCTACAGCACTGACCTTTGACCCCGAGCAACACTTGTTTCTTCATCAGTGTCTTTCTGTCCCTGCTGTAGACGGTGCAGGTGTAGGTGCCACTGTCTAAGTCTGTGGGGTATTTCAGGGTCAGACTGAGGTCTCCAGTTTTCAGGTTTCTCTTCATCTCTGTTCGGCCTCTGTAAAACATGAACTGTTCTTCAGGCTGGTCAGACCTGTTCTGATACACGTGGACCTTCCTGTCACATCTGTCCGTCCACTCCACTGAGACGTCCTCACGCAGGTGAACTGTGGTTTTGCAGGGCAGCAGGACGGACTCCACCCCTGAATCCACCTTCACCCTGTAGACTGAGAGGACAACAAACCACAACATCAGCTGGACAGACAGATTAGACCTCACTGTCCTTCTCTTATAATCCAGACCTCACTGTCCTTCTCTAATAATCCAGACCTCACTGTCCTTCTCTAATAATCCAGACCTCACTCTCCTTCCATAATAATCCAGACCTCACTGTCCTTCTCTTATAATCCAGACCTCACTGTCCTTCTCTTATAATCCAGACCTCACTGTCCTGATTAACCTTTGTACCCTACTATTTTTTTCCGGCACATTTACCACATTGGACAAAAATGTCCAACGTGTTTGATGCCATTTTTTTTTTCCCATTTTTTTGCATGAATCTTCTAATCCACTTCTCCTCTATTGATCCAAACCATTGATTTAATTAAGTTCAGACTTTTAACCCCTTCAATGCCAGAAAATAGAGTCCCTGGAAAAAAGTGGTGAAAAAAGCATATAAAAAGGGGGTTATTTATAATATACTGAATGAAAATTGGATTTGGTGTGGGGGGATTATTAGAGTCTTGGATATGTCATTGATGAGTAGCAACATTGATTTCCTGGGGTTTGTAGTTTTTCTGTAGTGTCAGATTAAAGAAATGGCTCCCATAGACTTTCATTATAAAAAAAATGAATTCAAGTCCTTGGGGAAATGGAGTAAAATGGCTATTAGCACACGACACAGACACACAGACACATGCGTGCGCGGACACAAACACCCACACATACACCCACACACACCCACAGACACACACACACACACACACGTGTACACACGAACACCTGTGCATTTGAAGTAGGGCCTTGTTTACATAGAGGTCCAGCAAGACCCCGGCAACTAAATTCTGACAAATCAGAGGCCTGGAACTGGTACTTTGTTTATACAGGGGAAGAGGGCATAAATGTGCGCAGCTGTACATTTCTCTTAACCCAGGCAAAATGGATCCATGCAACTCCAGACTCCAAGAGATAATCGCAGAGATACAAAGGGTTAGTGATATTGAAGAAGAGGTAGAGGAGGATGAAAACTTAGATTCTAGTTCTGACGAGGATCGATCTGACTCTGAAAGGGAAGATGACCCAGTCCCTGCAGAGGCAGAGGAACCATGGGCTGAATGGACCTCCCGTCCCCAAGAGTCCAGCTCAGAGGAGGATGTGGAGGAGGAAGATGAGCCCCAGCAGCTTGACCAAGCTCAATGGACAGGGAGAAATGGTCGACAGTGGTTGTCTCATCATGGAGAGACACTCCGATTTTTCCCTGGTAATATTCCACCTCCAGGCCCCACTAGATATGCAGCCACCCACCTCACCGAGGACCTGAGGTCAGCATGGGACCTCCTCATGACCCTTGACATGGTGGAACATATCCGCCAAATGACCAATTTGCATGGCAACCGCACCAAGGTGAGATGGCATGTGTCTGTGTGTCTGTGTCGTGTGCAAATAGCCATTTTACTCCATTTCCCCAAGGACTTGAATTCATTTTTTTTATAATGAAAGTCTATGGGAGCCATTTCTTTAATCTGACACTACAGAAAAACTACAAACCCCAGGAAATCAATGTTGCTACTCATCAATGACATATCCAAGACTCTAATAATCCCCCCACACCAAATCCCATTTTCATTCAGTATATTATAAATAACCCCCTTTTTATATGCTTTTTTCACCACTTTTTTCCAGGGACTCTATTTTCTGGCATTGAAGGGGTTAAAAGTCTGAAATTAATTAAATCAATGGTTTGAATCAATAGAGGAGAAGTGGATTAGAAGATTCATGCAAAAAAATGGGGAAAAAAATGGTAAAATATGCCTTTTTTATGGCATCAAACACATTGGACATTTTTGTCCAATGTGGTAAATGTGCCAGTTTGGTTCTGAGAGTCCTGTGGACAAAAAACTACAAACCCCAGGAAATCAATGTTGCTACTCATCAATGACATATCCAAGACTGATCTAATCCCCCCAAACCAAATTCAATTTGCATTCAGTATATTATAAATAACCCCCTTTTTATGTGCTTTTTTCAGGATCGGGTTTGGAATAAAAAAATATATGAAAAATGATTAACCTTTACCAATTTTGAAGGCTCTAGCTAAAACCACTAAGAAATAGTCACAAAATGAAAATCAAAAACAGACAAAAATGTCCATGTCAGATATAAAGGTTATAGATGATAACCATTGGCATGATGGGTAGTGTAGTAGCAGTGACATACCTGACATGAAATAGTGACGAAAATTAAACAAAAGACCCCCAGAAACAACAAGAACAACAACCAGGAGAACCAGGAGAACCAGGAGAACTTTGGCCCAGGATGGAAATCGTTCTGTGGGAACAGACACATAAAGAACATGACCTCTGACCTCTGACCTTTGACCTGTATCTACAGTAGGTGTTGTAGGCTGACCTTTGACCTGCAGCTGGACGTCTCTCACTCTCCGTTGTAGTCCAAGCGCTCTGACGGTGCAGGTGTAGGTGCCGCTGTCAGAGAGGCGGAGTTTTGTCAGAGTGAGGCTGAGGTCTCCAGTTTCCAGAGCGTCAGTCATCATGGATGTTCGGCCGCTGTAAAGCTGGTTTTGGTCTTTAAGTTCATCACCTTCCTGCTGACGCTGGTGGACGGTTGAAGGACTGAGATCGTCTCGTTTCCACACCACTGTGGGGTCATCCAGTTCAAAGGTGGGAAACTCACATGGCAGTAGGACAAACTCCTCCCCCTCATACAGCTCCACAGCTGAGGCATGCTGGGAAACTGTGAGGTCACACAGACAGAGGGGTTCAGTCACAGCAGCCTTATTTCATGACTTTGGATCAGAAAATGATAAAAACATTTTGTCTTTTATTTTCAACATTAATGTGATGAAAATCAGTTGAGAATGAAGTGAGATACAGTTGATTTTGTAGTGAAGTCTGCATCTCTCATTTGTTTCCTAGCAGACCTTGAAGGCTCTAATATGGCGACTGCACAGACACATAGAGATCGTGGTGAAGAGAACAAAACAGGGATTTATTGATCTGCTCTGGTGTCCAACTTTAGTGGATCACAACATATCAGATATGGAATTAATCTGCAGATGCTCCGCTTTAAGATGAGGACAAACTTTTCTATGGACGTCAGTTTTTGAGCCACAACAAAGACCAAAATGTGTCCTGCAACAGACGAGCTACGTCTTGTTTTTAGCCTAGCAGTTGTTGAGGACTTGCGGCTCCGACCGGCCGGTTAAGAGGAGCGAGGAGTCGCTATAAAACAGAGCAGGAGATAAAACAGGTTTTCAAGGATTTTTCTTTTTAAATTGTGAATCAACCATGAGAGCTGCTCCAGCATACAGTCATAAATGTGCAGAAAAAATATTGTAGATCAGCTGCAGGCAGCTTCTGATTGGCTGGAACTTGTTGCCGTGGTTTGGGTTGGTTAGGTTGAGACATGAAGAGTGATTGGTTAGAGTCAGAGTAAGAATATCAGGGTGAGCCAATCAGAAACAGAGTAGGGTGGGCCATATCTTTGCTGTAAGACTTGAGATGATAAATGTGTGTAATACGGCCCCTGAAGAGCAGAACTGAGGACAGTCTGACTGGACAGTCTTCTACATTCATCATGATTTACAGAAACAGTGAAAATATGTTCTTCATGTTTGTATGTGAAGAAAACATGGTCATGGAGCTTCAACAGACTGGTGGAGTTAAGATGACAGAAATACAGATTAAAGACATGAGGATGGACTGAGGTGATGATCAGATCAGAGGGAGGAAGGTCATCTTACCGTGCACGAGGATCACAAACACCACCAACATCTTCATCTTCCTGTAAAAACTACAACAACCACAAAGTCACTAAACAAACACTCCACAAACACTAAACTGACACATTTACACAAATGTTCATTAATGTTCTCTGTCCCTGTAACTTTAAACTTATTAATAAATTAAACCACCAGGCTCATCCAATCACAGCTCAGCTTCTATATTTGGTTTAACAGTTTTGTATCCTGAGACTTTTTGTTCTCTGAGAACAGACAGAACAGACTGCAGCACATTTATTCTCCTGAAACAAGATGATTTAGAATAAATTATACAAAAAAACACAACTTTATGTTTCTTTGTTGTTTCCACCTGCTGCCACAGTTTCACTGTAAAAACATCAAAATGTTTCAGAAAAACTGCTGTGAAATCAAAAATTTTAGTCCCAGAAACAACCAGAGACGTCCTGAAGGGACAGAAAATAACTTCACATGTTAAATCAACATTAGACCTGCTGATCTGTCTCATTTCTGCATGTTGTCCCTCCTCAGGTGTGTCCACTCACCTGTCTGTGTGTGTGTGTGTGTCCATTGGAGTCCATTTACCTGTCCATCTGTGCGTGTGTCTGTTGGACAGCAGCTGAAGTGTGTGTCCACTCACATCCTCGAGTCTCATTAATGTTTGATGTCTTCCTGCATCTGCAGGTTAAAGTCCATCAATAAAAACTTTATGGTTCAGTCACGTGTTCACAGTCGACAGATTAAACTCCACAACTGAGTCACACAACAAATATGTGTCTATAAGTGTGTGTATGTGTGTATGTGTGTGTGTGTGTGTGTGTGTGTGTGTGTGTGTGTGTGTGTGGGGGGTGTGTGTGTGTGGTATGTGTGTATGTGTGTGTGTGTGTGTGTGTGTGTGTGTTCATCAGTCCAGGTCCTGAGAACCAACAGATCCGGAGCTCCAGGGTCTGCAGGGGTCAGTCTGCTGATCTCTGCCCAGGGGAAAGAGCAGCTCAGTGGGCTGACAGAGGAGCGAGACCCTCTGACACCATCTGGAGCTCCGATTATTTCAACAAAGAACATTTTCTAAAACAAAGCTGCCTGGCTTCAGGGCACTTCAGCAACTTCTCAAATTGAATTCGAAGCATCATCACAATCCTCACCCACATTTCACCAACTCTACAATCTGTCTGACCTTCCTGCTCTGCTGCTTTTCGACCTTTGACTTCCTCGTGATTGTGAGAAAGAGGAAACAGAATTTCCTCAAAGGCACAAGAAGAAGAAAAAAAGAATCCCTCTCTTCTGCTGTCATCAGTCCTCGTTCAGTTCAGAGCAGTTTTCTTTTTTCTGTCAGCGTTTTTCTCTAATTTATTTCTTTTCCTGCAGATGAGCTCGTGGCGTTCTCTGCGGGGGGACACCGCTCTAAAAAGAGAATTAAACATGAGCGTTTCCCTGCAGGGATCAGCAGAGGTACACATGGTATTATTAGAAATTATTCAGTACAATATGTGAATTCACACACTCGGTTTGTACAGTATATAATCTGCTTTCAGGCAGCAGGAGGAAACGCCCGGAGAGACCGACGACCAGAGACTCCGAACTAACAAAGTGAAGAAGAACAACTTCTGTACTGAAACTCTGAGCAGCATTTAGAGCTTAAATGTGACCCAAAAATGGAAGAAATATTTTTACTAAAAGAAGTCATTCTCTCAATCTTTTTACTCTGTGCTTCTCTGCAGAACTGCTGCCTCTGCTGAATATTTTTAGAGCATCTGCAGGAGTTCTGCCTGACGTGTCAGAGCTGGAAAAATAAGATCCTCAGCCTGAATCAAACCAGGAAGTCTTTCTTGACTTCCTTAATTTGCCAAATATATTTGGGATGGGAATCTCTTGGCACCTCAAAATTTGATTACAGTCTTTTTCAGAGGGCTGTGATGCGATAATATAAGGATTATCAAAATTTTATGCCAGAGGGCACCAGTCAGATTGTATCCATCTGCAGCTGCTCACGCTCAGCTGTCCTCACCGAAACTGAAGAAGTAGCCTAATTTAGAAAGTTAATATAATGCACGTTTACTTCTGTTATGTTTCACCATCCACGTGACCCTTCACTAAGCCCCGCCCTCCTTAGTTACTGTTGCTCTGCCTGCCAAACTTTCCATTCTCACACTGCATTTATGCAGTTTACAGTGTTAACATGTAAATTGTGAGTAATTGTTGAAACACGAGGTCTGTGATTCCTCAGAGACGTAAACAAAAGCAGATTCTCATTTCTAGCTGACGACGGTGGATATTGTTGCTAAAATGATGACTCTCCTTAGCAGATTTCACAAGTGTAGCTGTCTGATGTAAGCTAATGCTAATGCTAACTCGACTTGAGTCAGCTGAGAGTCTCCAGCTGATGTTTTAATGTTTCCATCTGACACTTTTTAAAACAAGAACCCTGTGAAAGTGTTTATGTAAAGTTAGCTAACAGTTGCGTACATGATATAACATTAATGCTAACAGACTGAGGCTAAAGCTAGCTTACAGCCAGACCAGCCGGACCACGATCACCACAGGAAGAGAGCCGGGATAAGAGCTAATCTAACTCAGCTTAGACCTGAGACAGCGAGCCAGAGAGAGATGCATCTTTGTTTCTTCATCAGTCCACATCCTCCTCCTCAAACCCCCACAGAACAAATGCAGATGCAGTGGATCTAACAAGCTTGTCTGGAGGTAAAGTTATTGCAGCTAGTAAGCTAGTTTTAGTTAGCCCGGCATGCTAATGTTTGCAGCTTATGTTGGAGCAGATGAAGACAGAGTTTAATCCATTCACCATGTGTGTTCTTGTGTTTCACGTTTTTGAGAGACAACAAAAAAGACACCACCGTCCAGACCCATGAAACACAGAGTATCTCTCTCCTCAGAGCCTCCTGCTCACCTTCAACATGGAGACAAATGGAAAGACTGACAAGTCTGCAGCAGCTGTTATGTTTGCTAAGATATGATTGGACAGTTGCTGTTTGGAGTTGAGGTTTAGGCTGAATTGATTCAGCTGTGAGGAACATACAGCCCGTATCACGAGATTGTTATAAGTGATTTAATGTTGAGTTTTCTGATTATTGACTTTCCTGCACTGATTCATAATCTTTCAAGAGAGAATTGTGATGCATCTGTCATGTCTTTGTCACGTTCTTAACATTTTGAAATTTGCATGAAATGTTCCCACTTTTCAAAAATGTCATCACTCTCCAAATAAAATAAAACATTGTAAAAAACTTTATTCCAGCATGCAAGGTCTTTCCAGACAGGCTGCCCTGCCAGAAAAATTATATTATTTAATAGTTGCACTTTAAAACTTTTAATTTAAATCAGAATCAGATAATAAAACAGTTGTGTTCTTTATTCTATCAAATCAGCATTTGTAACCTGCCTGCATCGCCTGCAGCTGGTGCCCTTTTTATCTGCAGCCCTCTGACAGCCTGAAGCTGCCTTCTTAAAATCAACTCTAACACTGACTGGTGACCAGTGAAGAGGCTCAAACAGGACTGATGTGATCTGGACTAAAAACAACAGCAGCTGCTGTGTTTTATACCAGCTGAAGGCCTCAGAGTGTTTCTGTTGTTGTAGTTGTTTTGGCTGTAAATCCTAAAAACAGTGAATTATATTAATAGAACAGAGACACATATAAAAGCATGAATGAGATTCTGGAGATCAGACTTGATTTCAAAGAAGATTTTCTAACTGGAAGTTTACTGTGGAGAATCAAACCCTGGATTCTGTCTGCAGGCATGGATGGATGAAGTACAGATCTTCTGATAGAAACACACATTCTGCTTCTTCTTGTCCCAATTTGGAATTTAAAAAAACCTGCTAAAAAGTTGCTGCTTTCAGGTCCCTCGACAGCTCCAAACCTTTGACTCAAAATGCAACATCTTTTGTCCAAATTTAGATCCGACAAATGGGCCGTTTTTTCAACTTTTTCCACATTTGGACAAACTTTTTGTTCATTTTGTACAAATTTGATTTAAAACATTTTTTAAAGTTTATTTTAAAAGATGTTTTTGTCCATGAAGCAGCTGCTCCATTGTTTTATTTATTAAATTTGGATTAAATCTTGTAGACAGCAGCACATTTCAAGCCTGCACACAGCCGGAGCTTGATGCAGACCTTGATGCAATCCTCCTTTTTTTAATGTTTAGTCTCTGAGGACATGATTTATATTTGTTTTCTGATGAAATCTCAAAGGAACCACAAGAAGCAATGATGATGATGTCACCAGCTCTAAAGTCAACTGTCCAATCAGCACGTGGCGTTTAATATCTGGACATCAGTGAGACAAACGACCGCTGCCACAAGGAGACAACGTGTGTGTGTGTGTCCTTTTGTCTGAGCAAATGTGTGTGTGTGTGTGTGTGTTTGTGTCCGTCCTGCAACCAGCAGCGCGCTGTGGAGGAGACAAACAGTGCCAAGTGTTGAGATGTAATTAAACTGAGCTCCGTGTGTGTGTGTGTGTGTGTGTGTGTGTGTGTGTGTGTGTGTGTGTGTGTGTGTGTGTGTGTGTGTGTTTTGAGTGTCTGCTCTTGTGCAATTATGTTGACACCTCCAGCTACTGCTGTCATGTCTCTGTGAATTCACTGGACAGCAGAATATTGGCTCTGTGTGTGTGTGTGTGTGTGTGTGTGTGTGTTTTAGCTTGTGTATATCTGTGTGTGTTAGTGTGTTAGTGTGTGTGTGTTCAGGCTCAAACACACACAACAAAGCGTGTTGGTGAAGTTAGTTTGACTCATGTTGGTTGTTTTTGTTCAGAGCTGCTTGTTTTCTGTCCTCAGACAGTTTGATAAAGTTTTTAAAGCTACAGTTGGTTCTTCAAACACACCCTGTGAGTGTGTGTGTGTGTGTGTGAGTGTGTGTTACAACAGTTTGCTAATGTTGCTCTTGTTGTTTAGTATTCAAACAGCTGAATTTGGCCTTTATGAAACGTTTTGCTGTTGATTCATTTAAAGTTCAAGATTTCAAAGCTTTATTTCCATCTGTTATCAAAGCTTTAAACAGTCCAGTCCTGTCACCAGCTTGTCAGCTGAAAAATATGTCCAAACATGTGAAAACAGGTGGAGCACACGGACGTACGTAGTGATCAGTCTGGCAATAATTTTCCCACTAATTGATTAACTATTTGGTCACTAAAATGTCAGAAAATTGTAAAAAAATGTCAAAGATGACGTCCTTAAATCTCTTGTTTTAGAAAATATTGAATATAAACTTTATTTGTATAAAAACTGGTCAGTTTTCCATCATTTCTTGGCCAACAGTCAGACCTCCTCTCTTTCCTCCTGTTAAACAACACTCTCTTCTTCTCCTCCTTCATTTCCCACGTTCCCCCTCTCCACTGTATCGTGACCTCTGACTCCTGAGATATTTGGGATATTTGCTTGGTGACCTCGTCCCCCCCCCGATGGCACGCTGGATAGAGAAATCAGACGATGGAAGAGACTGAAGATGATGATGATTGATGTTTTGTTGTGAATGTACGAGGCATCGACGTCATAAAAGTCAAATAAACATCCTGTTTCCAGGAGAAGGAAGCTGATTGGCTGCTTCTGTAAGTCGCTCGCTTTGTGTCACTGGAGTGTGTGTTTTCTCACGGCGCTTTGACCAGTGATTTCATCACAGCAAAAAGACACGTAACAATCAAGATAAGATAAGATAAAACAGTCATCTCCAAACTCTGGGTCGTGACCCACAGCTGGGTCACAGGAGATTTCATTAAATAAAAGACTGGAAGAATTTACACCACTGCACAGAGGAAATAATGAGAATGATGATGAAACACCTGATTATTGCACAATGAAATGAAAATTCACCTGCGTGAAATATTGATATTGCACACTGAACAATAAAGACGTTACATTAACATCATTAGTTTACATGATGTTTCAGATATTAAAGGAATAGTTTGATATTTAGGAAATATTCTTTAGACTTTTGCACACAAAGTCTGTATTTGTTTGTCTGAAACTGAACACGTTTAAAAATAAATACAGCCTCACATTAAACACCTACTCTTAAACTTTTGTCCGTCCTTAAAGTTTCCAGAACAGGTTCAGTTGTCTGGTGGATGATGATGACCTGAGGAGGAGGAGGATGAAATACAGGATGAGGACAGCGTGCAGCAGTCCTCCCACACAGACAGAGGGACAGCTCGGCCCCTTCAGGTAGCCGCGATGCCAAAAGCAGGACACCAACAGAGAGAGACGACTGCCTGGGGAGGACCTGGAGTGGAAAGAAGCAGGGAAGGAAACGAGACACAGAGGGACAGCAGCGTCAGGCCCTGCAGGACCTGCAGACGGATGAGGTGTCCACCTTCTATTTATACAGCACCTCTCATACACACATGCAGCCCAAAGTGCTTCACATAATAAAATAAAAACGGTAGGAAACAAATAAAAACAAGCAGAGGATGATAAAAACAACAAAAATGAACAAAATGAAAGTCAGAAGAATTGAGCAAAATGAACACTGAGAAATAATATAAAAACCAGTGACTGAAGCTTAAAAGACCATCACCATGTATCCTCATTTAGCTTTAAAAAGTTCCTGCTCATCCAAACAGGTGATGAGTGTGTGTGGTGCACTGGGATTGTCTGGTGACACAGAAATGAAAAGCTGTGTGTCATCAACATAAAACTGACAGATGACATGATTAATGATGTTAAATATTCTCTCACCTCATCCTGCAGAAGTGAGAGTGAGGACCACACACACGTGTATTTAACAATGGACGACATCACATCACCTAAAAGTGAGTCCACAACATCTGGATCCCCCCCTGGTGGCTGGCTGCAGTACAGGTCATAAACCCCGCCCCCTCCATGTTAGCAGATGGGACGTCAACCAAACGCTCATCAGTTTGGTTTTAATTAGTTAACTGATCATGATTGACAGCTGAGCCACTGTGTGGGCGGGACCTAGATACTGCAGCTTTAGTCTCATATAGCCAGACATCTCTCCACAGCAAGACCAGGATGCAGTGACAGTGCTGCTGTAAAATTGTTTTGGTGGAACATTTGAACATCAGGAGGGAGCTCTGGTACTGAAATGACTACATCCCTGCTAAAGAAAAGCTAAGAGCTGATGGCTGGCCACTGAAGTGATTGATTCTGAAAAGCTGATCAACAAATGTGTCTGCAGCTCCACAACCATCCAGAGAGGGCGCTGTAGGACAGAGGAGAGGAGGAAAGGAAGCGTGTTAGGGAGACATGAAAAGGACCCGAGGAAGGAGAGGAAGGAGAGGAGGGGTGGGAGGTGAGGGAGGGGGGTTGAGGATGAATAGTGCTAATTAGAACAGAAAGGCTGTAATTGCAGTTGGCTCATTACTGAAACCTGAAACCGTTCCATCACACAACACACACACACACACACACACACACACACACACACACACACATCATCACTAATTTCATCTCTTGTTTGAGTCTGACTGCTGGCCAAACAACAACAACAGGTGGAAAGTGTGTGTGTGTGTGTGTGTGTGTGTGCGTGATTGACATGTAAAGGACCATAATCAGCTGGTTTTAAACAGGCTGTTTTTTGTTTTTTTTTTGTTTAAAAAAAGAGACCAACTTGATCTTTTTTTTTTAATGTTAATTGCTCGTTAAAGAGAAACAGATTTTCCTTCCTGGATGTTAAAGTGCCCGTCCTCATTATCTGAAAGAAGAATTCTGCACTTCTAGCTTTTTATTTTACCAGAATAAAAATATGGTGTAACCTCACAGGATGGAAATGATTGTTCCAGATATTAGTCACATCCTCAACAGAGTTACTGCATGAATAAATTATAATAAATAATAACTGAATGAATAAATTATTGCCAGATTGATCACTAGTTGGAAAATAGAATTAGGTCTATTTTTCAATTGACAAGATTGTGACAAGATGAGTGAATTAATTTTCTGGTTTCTTTACTCCTCTCTGACAGTAAACTGAAGTTTTGACATACTTTTTCTTGTAGACGTGTAAAACTGAGGCTCATCTTTATTTTTTCTCCTGATTAGTTTCCTCTTGGTGGTCACCAGTCCTCTGAGAAATGAATCTGACCTGTGAAATCCCTCTCAGATGTTTGAGCTGAACTCGGTGTCTCCGGGTCTCCTCCTGCTGAGGACTCGTCCTCAGTCAAAGATAATTGTCTAAAGTGTCAGCTGAAGCTCTGCGGGTCTTTAATTAGCGCCGGAGTTCTTCATGGAACCACACTGGGTCCTCGACACTTTGAGGAGCTGCTCTCACTCTCCTCTCTTTCATCTTTTGTCGTCCAAATGCCACCAGGTCAAGAGTCTTTCTTTTATCTCTCATTTTTATCCTTCCCCTCTGTGACTTTTACTCTTACTTTTATAGAGTCATCTTCTTCTGTTCAGGCTCTTTATTTCTTTTTGTGCGGCACTTTTCCATCCGCACACAGATTTTTTTGTCTCTAAGTTCTTTCTGAAGTCTGAACCAACGTTCCCGCGCTTTTGTTCCACTGTGAACATTTGATTTAGTCGTTTTCCCTTTTTCTGGTTCTGACAACAGCCTGACAGAACTTCCTGTTCTCACCTTTAAGTTGGAAAGTGTGGACCAAACGAGGTCTCTCATCTTTACTTTTACTGACATCTCTTCCTTACTATCTCCATATTTATTCTCTTTTCTCCCTTGTAGGATTCAAACTTTATTTAAACAGTGCAAGTGACAAATTAAATGCAACTTGAAGGTCTGTCTTGAGGATATTGTGGTCGACTGTGACAAATGCTGCACTCAGATTTTTCAAAAAGAAATCAAAGAAATAAGAAAA
Source organism: Lutjanus argentimaculatus (assembly GCA_034769285.1). NCBI lineage: Eukaryota > Metazoa > Chordata > Actinopteri > Lutjaniformes > Lutjanidae > Lutjanus > Lutjanus argentimaculatus. Next base: position 38,601 of record JAWZSL010000120.1, read on the forward strand.
TAATTCAGCTGCTTAAAAACTAATTTCTCTAAAATTTTACCAACAATCAGGAGGTTCAAAATTGGTCTAAAATTGCTAAAACAGATGGGCAATGGTTGTTTTTTTGGTTCCAGGAAGGATTTCACCACAGTTATCTTCCTGGAAATGAGGCTGGACACCTGAAAACTAGTCTGGATCTCATCTGACAGATGATCTAAACACTTAAGTTAAACTGTTTTGTGTTTTAAAAAGTGTTGAGGATGGGATGAAGAAGGCAAGTGGAGGGTTTCATCTCTGCTTCTATCTTCATGAACATTTCAGTGTCGACCAAATCAAAGGTGTCACTCCACCTGATGGTGCTTATCTTCACCCTCGACAGAGAAATGCTGAATCTAATCAGTTCAGCCCTGATTTAGCCAGAGCCTCAGTTTCCCTGACACTCTGTCGCAGGAGCATCAACGCTGCATCCTGGACTTAGCTCCGCCCACAATGATTGTGATTGGTTTAAAGAAATAAAAATGGAATAACACCCGTCACCATTAGCAAACACACGACTCTCTCATAAACAGAATCATGACTCAGTTTAACCAGTTTAATCATCATTTTGTTTCCTTCTGCTTACGCTCATCTTTAATTTCATCAGTATTTTCTTCCTTTCTAGATCAGTTATTTATGAATTCTCTAAGTCTTCTCTCAATATTCTTTTTTCCTGTCTTCTATCCCTCCTCTCAACACTTTCATCTTCCATCTTTATGTTTTATCAGCGTGTTATTTTCTTCCTGCTCCTGCACGTCCATGTTTTCATGTTTTCTGTGAGATAATCCTCTCCTCCATCTTTGTTTCTTTCAACATCTTTGTTCATTTTCTCTTTCTGCACTTCAGGGTTTTCAAGGGTTTTCTGTCAGATATACTCTACCTCTGCTCCATCGCGTCTTTTATTTCTTTAATCCATGTCTTTGACCTTTCTCCTTCATCACTTTGCTCTCTTTTTTTTATTGAATTTCTCTCCCTCTTCCTCCTCCTCTTCCTCTCCTCCATGCTGTGACCTCCATCTCCTCCTCTCTGCAGTCGGGCAGCGATTTCATGTTCAAAGTCAAGGTCAGGAGGCGACGGGGCTGCCGGAGATGAGCAGAAGGGCTACTGGAGGGTTTGCACCTCCCAGAGAGAAGAAGAGGAGGAGGAGGAGGAAGCAGCACAGAGGGATGTGGAAGCCGAGCAGGTGATGGAGAGAGATTTTTATAAAATAACGTGTAGTTTACAGAGGGTTGGAACATGGCCGCCGCCGCTGCTGCTGGAGGTGGAAGCTTGTTTTGTCAGAAAACTGTGTTTAACCTCCTGAACTCCACTGATATTCCTCTTCTTCCTCCTCCTCCTCCTCCTCCTCCTCCTCCTCCTCAGCACCTCAGCTGGCTCTGACTTCACAGATTTGCAGGAGTGGAATGTGTTTCCTCCAGTAACTGTTGTGTTGTGTGAAGTGAAACAAAAAGAGAGAAAAAAATCAATAAAAGCAAGATCACAAAGGAAGGAAACGCACAACTGTACGGGAGCAGAATAAATATGGAGGAAGGATTGTTGGTTTAAGACCGCTGTGTGAAATCTTTAATAAAGCATATATTATGTGGAGGTTTGTGGCATTGATTTGACTGCTTCTAAAGCTGATTTTAGAAATGTTGGAGTTTTATTCCAGCTCCGTCTGTACGAGTAAATCATCTGTGATGTGAAGCCAAAATCTCACAATATATGTGCTCACACAGAGTAGAAAATAAAAAGGCCCCTGCAGACTCTTTGACTGTTGACAATTCTGCCCTACAAGGAAAAAGGCTGTAACTTCATGAGTTATAATCATTTTTGTGACATTAAAGACGTCCTTTGTCATGTGGACAAATATCTTCTCTCACTGTGTTTTATTTTGGAGAAATGGGGTCAAAATTACAGTAACACAACAAACCACCGTAATTTCAGTTACTGTGTTCTAACATGTGCTTCTAACCAGTTAAACCAAAGAGATTTTTCTCTATTTGAATCATTCTCAGATGCACGTTTCTGTTATTTCACCAGAAGAAGCTACAAACGATCAGTGACAGAAAAAGGAAATGTCGAGAGATGTTTCTGGTTTTTAATTTGTTTGGTTCAAACTGTTTGACTGTTTTTGACTGTGAAATTACATTCAATTTACTTTTTAAAATGTAAACCTGTTATTAAAATGATCAAACTGTGTCCAGTCCCCAGAACCTCCACCTGCTGCACAATTAAAACCCTCCTGCACCGGATCAGGTACCTGCAGGTCGCCCACATTAAAGTTGTGTAAAAACATAAAGTCACAGGTACGGGGATGGGAGAAGAGTCTGGACTTTACTTCCTGCCCTTTCTGATTACTATTAGCACCACCTTTTGTTTCCTCCTCTGTCTGTTTGTTGCATTTGTTGGATTTTGTGTGTCTTTGTGTTCCTCATTTTCCCTCGCTGGATTTGTTTGTTTGGGACTCTAGTTTTCGATCGCGAGCCGCCTACTTCAGTCAGAATGATCAAGTTGTTATAATGAAGTTGTGTGAAATTGTTAAAAATATATTGTGATAATAAACAGCTCACGATCGCTTCACTTTGTGCATAAGAGGAGTCACATGACGCAACAAACGGCCCTTTTTATGTGAGAAAACCTGAGTTAACAAAGCAAGTTGATAACCACCGTCGTGATACTCGTCAGTGTCTCTGACTGGGGTTTTAGGTTTTGTCAGCGGCTCATGCACAGAAAACCTGGCTGTGTTCCCATGGAGGTTCCCATGGCAACGTGATGCAGTTTGTTCACTATGTTACATTTTTACATCACATGACTTTGTTTGGTGATGTCACAGCTCTTTGTCTTCCCTCAGTTAATAATCTATATTGTCAGCAGAAGAATTCACAAAAGAGTGATTTTATCTGAAACTCTGAACATAACCTGACCAGGTTATGAGTTCAGCATCAGTTACCATGGTGACCCAGCCAGGTTAAAAGAGAGACGCCTTCGTGACACTGAAAACTCAAATTACCAGCTGACACATTAATCTCACTTGATAGTTCAGCCCTCTGCCGACCTCGCTACTCAGCTTTTTGTAAATTTTGCTGTTTTATTAAAAAAAACAAGTTTTGAACAGTTTCTGCTTCAGCCTGTCTGCATTTGGGTCCACTATCATGTTGAGACTTTAGGACTGAACAATTCATCGAGATTTTATCAAAATTGTAGAATGTGCTAAATGCAAAACGTGTGTCAGGCTCAGATTTTAAATGATGAAGCTGCAGAAATGTCCCAGCCTGCACATCATATCTTTACAGAGTTAAGAAAACATCTTTGTTTGGTGAAGATCCCTTCAAACATCACACCATCATGATATTTTTAAATGAAAATGAGAATAACGATGTAAAAATTAGCATTTGTTCTAATATCACAATTGCAATATCAGTCAACATCAGTGAACAAATGTACAAAAACGCTGTGCCAAAAGGAGCAAATGAAACTCTTAAAACAACTGTTCTGATTAGATTTACTGCAGTCTGTGTAATCCTGAGACAAATTATGAATAATGGAATTTTTAAATAAACAAATTATGATTTATGACTTTTAAAAAACTATCATGCAACATTTCCTTTTATCTGTGAGGTTCTGACCACACATGCTGCTGTTCTTCTTTTTCTTCTCCTTCAGTCCAGAGTTCATCTCAGACTCTTCCTCAGGATGAAGTCCATTCACTCATTCACTGAGAGCTCCGGGTCTGCTGAAGGTTCCACCGCTGCAGTAAAAAGGATTTTATCAGTGACCTGCTCTGATAACAATCCTCACACGGCTCTTTTCATTTCACCGCTGCTGAACGTCTGCTGCAGTCAGCAGGTCGACTCACATCTGATCACTTCACCGTCCAACACAAACACGAGAAGAGACGGACAGGAGGACGTCTTTATGTCAGAGGACCGCTGAAGGAATTCAGCCTGTTTCCTTCCACAGAGGTGAACATTATTCACAGGGTTTAAAGTAGTTTTCAACATCTTCTCTCCACAAACTGAAGTCTGATAAAACAAGACAGACAACTGAACTGATATCTACCTCTTTTTCCTTTTGCTTTCTTTCCTTCCTTCTTTCTTTTTCTTCTTCCTTCCTGTCTTTCCTCATAGTTTGATACCACCTACCTCATAGTTCCACATACTGAGGGTACCTGCTGGCTTCATTAAACCTGACAAAGTCAATAAAGGATAAATGGTCACATGAAGCTGGTTATTAACTCAGTACGTCATCTCAGGGTTTCCTGATGTAGACACGAGCGAGTTCACATAAACAGAGAGGAGACCAAGTGTGACCAGTCCCAACATGGACAAAACTACTGACAGCAGAGCAGCATATTTTACAAATGAAGAGCAAACTATAATATTACATAAATAATAAAGAAGGTGATTGTAACCATCATAATCCAGACTGAAAGAAACACACACACACACAAAAACAACACACTTTTCAGGACACTTTACATCAGTTACAATGATTTGTAACACACAACATTAATCACGTTCAGCTGGAGAAACACCTGATGATATCACAGCTCCATCAGAGTAGATCTGACTGTAATTATATTTGTGTATTTAATCAAATGAATGTGCTGCTCACACGTATTCTTATTGTGTGTGAGACAGTTTTAGTTTTATTCTTTCAGCTGCGCTGTCAAACTGACTCAAGAAAAATATATAATTTAATACATTTACTGATCATTTCTGTGTCACCTGATCCTCAGACAGATGATCAAATGTGTTCAGTTATATACGTGTGAGTGCGAACTAATGTTCTTTATATGGACACGTTTAGGACAACAGTCAGTCAGAGCGCAGTATGAAACAGACTTGGGAGCAAATAAAAAGTAAATTTAAAAACATGATTCAAAGCAGTCAGCAGGCTGACTGTCACAACAAGTTCAAGGCTTTTTTGTGCTTCAGTCCGTCTGTTGTTGGATGATATCAGTTTATAAAAGCACAGTGAAAGTTTCCACTCGTGCACACTGAGATCCTCAGGATCATGGTGAAGCCCAGTGCCGGTGAATAAAGTGATCTGATTGGTCAGCTGGCGATGCTATATCCATATTAATCTCTTATCTTGAACATAACCTGCTCCGGAGCAGGTCAGGTGATCAGGTTACCATGGTGATGTACCTCGGTAAGAAGTGAACCACGGTCTTCATACCAAAAACCCAGAGTTAAACCTGAAAAATCCTGCGTCATAGTGCAGGCCCCTGATATCTTTATGTCTCTTGAATATTTATATATTTTTTCTCTTTATATTTTGTGTGTCTTGTTTCTTTAGTGACAAAAGAAGAATCTCATTTTCACAGACAAACTTGTTTTAACTGTGGACACGACAATAAACACTTTGACTTGACTTTATTTCCTTTATTCTTCCATCCTTTCAAACACTTCATTACCTTTTTGTCTGAGCTGTTTATCAAAGAAAAATGTATCTTGATTTCAATCATTATAAACTTTTTTTTAAATGAGGTTTTCTTCTGTTCTCTTGTTGTTTTCTTGTATAATTATATATAATGAGGCTGTAAAGAAACCTGAAAGTCTCAGTTACAACCTGATTTTTGTTGCAGAGAATCAATAAGAAACTATTTTCTTTTCCTCAGTCCTTGTGTTGACGTCTGTCCTCCGTGCGCTGCTGTTCTGTCTGTCTGCTGCTGTTTTATTTTATTGGATTATTTGGATTATTCAGCAGGTGGTGGCAGCAGCTGGAGCTTCAGTCTCCTTCATTGAGAGGAAGTGAAAACGTGGCGAGCAGCTGCTGTCGGCCGCCGTCACACTGAGACACTCGCGGTTTTTCTGTTCGCTCGGCAACAAACCTCTGTCATGAAGCAAAGTGAGGAGAAAAAAAACAGGTTTCACTCAGTTAGAAGAAATATGAGTGAGTGCAGGGCTCTGATTGGACGTGCAGAGGTCAGAGGTCATCATCATGTAGCAAGAATTTAACCAATAAACAAACAGAAAAAGAAAAACTCTAAATAATGGTGATAATAATAGCAATAATAGTAAATATTTGACTTTTCTTGACAAAACTGCAAAGAGAACAAACAATGAACTCAAAACAAGGAGACAGATGAGAATAATTACACATTCACAAGTTCAGTTGTCATGGAGACGGATCTGTTGTGAGAATCTCATGATTTTATACAAAAAACACTTTTAGGACTTCTCATCCATGTTGGATTAAAATGAAGAATGAAAGTGCTGTTGAGGTTTCAGCCACATTAAAGCTACAATAATCTTTTTTTTTTTTTTATAATATCAGAGTATCAGGCAGTAGTTAAACCTGAGATCACCAACATGGGCTTCATCCTAAACTGAGTCAAAGCTGTTTTTTGTTTTGTTTTGTTTTTTTAAATTTACCATGCCCATCCCAACGAGATGCTGAAACACTTGTGCACATATTTTTATTTAAAGTAGATCAGACAACTGCAAAGCCCTGCACCAGTCCACCAAAACACTCTGCAACTCTACTTGAACTCTACAAGAACTCTGCTGCAGGCTTGAACTAGAACATAAAGAGAACATATGTGGATCTGCAGGAATGTGCTGAAATCTCACTTAAACTTATATATTATAAGACACGATGAAGAGGCAGAGACAGAGTCTGGACACTTCAGCTCATCACACAATAATGCAGCACAGTGAGGAGACGAGCTTCTGTCTGTTTGTTACTGAGACAGATGTTTTAGTCTGCAGAACTGTACAGTAACATCTGGATTCATGATCAAAAAAGTTTTTTTTATCAAGTCAACACATCTGTCCATATTCACACACTCTCTCCCTCCCTCTCTGCTGCATGTGGGCTTTTTTTTCTTTCACCTGGTTTCAGATGGAGCTGCAGCTCCGTCAGAAGTCACTTCTCATATCTGTGCCTTCATTCATATATTTAAAACAAAATCATAGGAAATCTGACCGTCCGTGTGCTTTTGTCCACTGCACGTCTGAGACAAAAGAACACACAGGAAATAATCTGCACAAAATTGTGTCACCATTTTGGTTCATTGTGCTGTTTATCAGTTGTTTATTTATCAGTCATTGTTATGCATTTGAATATAATATGAAATATCCATAAAATACGTCTTCAGTTTTAGGATTTTCTTCTGTGCAGCGTCTCTCCTCCAGCCTGCAAACTGTTCAGAGGACAGAGTTGACTGTCAGCAGGAAGAGGACGTGTCACAAACTGCAGTAAAAAGCTGGACTGAGATGCAGGTTGTGACTGAGCTGTACACAGACGTGTCCAAAGAACGCTCCGAAAACCTGAATAATATCTGCAAATCCCACATGTGTTAATGGGAAAATGGTAAATTCACAATAAAGCCTAATTCAGAATATGCAAACAGAATCTGCTGTTTATAAACGACCCAAATCAAATTCAGAATATTGTCATATTCTGAATAATACTGGAAAATGAGTGTGCATGTAAACAGTCATTCAGAGTATTTCCCCTCTTTCAGGGAGCCTCGTCACGTGACTTCTGAGACTAAATGAAGTTTATTTTCAGCTGGAATCGTTCCAGAATAGTCTGACCTCCTCCGGTGACACGAGACGATGAAGGTGAGGAGGAGGAGGAGGAGGGAGGAGGCGTGCAGCAGTGGGACTCTCTCAATCATTTCCTCAGAGGAAACTCATTAGCTCCATTCAGATTTGTGAGCAGGACCTCCACATTTCCATCCTGCTCTCATAAAAGGAGGTTTGATTAGCTGCTGCTCTCAGGCTCTGCAGAACGCAGAACGAGACTCAGGTGTTCCGAGAGGAACCTGAAGACGTTAATCTGCACACTGATGAATGTGCAGGAATCTTCGGATCGAGGACACACGTGGCTCACACACAGTTTGTGTTGCAGAAATCAGCTTTCAGGACACCAAAACCCTGCTGCTTCAGATATTTCACTGATCTTATCTGCAGAACAGGGTTAGACTGTAAATTCAGAAACACATGGAAAATAAAAAGTAAATCTGAAGATCTGAATGTTCTTTTCTGCATTTAAACCAAAATACTGACAAATAATTGTTTTGTTAGAAAGTAAACAAACACAACTTTACCCAGTATGGAACATAACAGGCCACACTTTGTATCAAAACAGACAAACACTAGAAATATTATTTTTATTACATTAAAAATCCACATCGCCCTGTAGACCGACCCCAGGCTGTGGAAAACATTGCATATTTATGAATTATTGTCCAGACCTCATTAGAGGCTCTTATTAGTGTACTGCTAACTGAAGTGTATTATTTCCTACTGTTTGACTCTTATTAGACCTTATTAGGGGCTAATTAGTGTCTTACCCACTTGCCTCAGTTTTTACTTGCCCCCTGTACAAATTGTTTTATTTATTAGCAGTTATCAAATAACATCAAATATTAAAGTTAATTATCAGGTTTAATCTAAGTCTGTGAGTGTAAGTTTATAAAATGTTAGAAAATACTGAAAACATTTTTCAGCATCCATCTTTTAAAATGTCTCATTTTGTCTAAAACCCAAAATTATTCAGTTTAATACGATCATTAATGAAGAAAGTGGAAAATCTCCACATTTTGCATGAAAAATTACAACAGTTTTCTTAATAATTTCATTCTTTTGCCTGGTTGGGCAAGTGACTTGCCACATTTACTTGCCCAACATGCCATTTTACTTGCCCCAGGCAAACAGACAATCCTTACTGTTAAGATAAGATGAGATGAGACCAGCCTTTATTGTCTCCCTTCGGAGAAATTTGTGTCGGACATTCGGCGACACAAACACACACACGTACAAACAAACTGCTTGTTTTGGGTGCATGATCAGGTGATGCTGTGTTAACTGCAGACACCTGAGAGTGTCACATGATGCCTTCAATCCAAGCAGAAGAAAGAAGTCTGAGAGACCAAACTAAGAAAACAGAGAAAACAGAGAAACAAACCTAAAACCATAAAATGACAAATTACTTTAACTGTGTCCAAAAATCTTGCAAAGAAGACGATGATTTTGGCGCCAAATTCAATTAACTCTCTGATTGTGGACGTCCACATTTGATTAAAGAGTAAACTGATAAAATAAAATAATTGATGTACAACACTGAGATAAAAGTTGAATGTGAGTGGATATCTGAAAATAAAATTTAAAAAATATGAAACTTAGAGATTTTGCCTCACAAACATTGCTCTTATCTCTCGACAGTAATGAAGATCTGTTCTGAAACCGAGGAGCAGCTGGAGCTCGTCTGTCAGAACATGAAATCATCTCAGAAACCTCCTGAATTACAAGTCATCTGGTGAGATATGATGGATGTGAAGCAGCCCAACAGTATCGTAGTGATTCGAGGAAACATGAGACTATAATAAAAAGTTAAATAAGAAGGATGAATCAAAAAACTTCTCAAACTTTTCTCATCTCATTTTCACGTCTCTGTGAACCTTCTGCACACATACTGAACATGGTTTGTCCAGTTCAGTCTTTCCTCTGTAACCTTTTCGTCTGTTCTTTGGAGAATTTCTGTTCCATTCATTAATATTTTGGCTCCATTTTTAGAGTTTCTTTTGATTTTGTTTCAAAAATTAACATGAGGACATAAGTCCATCATGTAAATGTACCAGGTTTATCCACACTGGCTAATTTTCATCTGCAGGTTGATGACATAAAAATATTAAACATGAACATTTTCTCACTGTTGGTGTTTTGAAGTCATGTGAGGCTGTAAGAGTGTTCATCATATCAAAAATAAGAAAGGGGCCGAGGATAGAACCCTGGGGTTCCCCTGATTCTGGTTTCAAGCTAAGGCTAATCACACCCTGACTCCAGCTCCATATAACTATCAGGCTGCTTTTATTCTATATTTTCTTCTTGACAACAAACGTCGTCAGTGTTTTCATCAGTCTCACAGTATTTTCTGACTTCCTGCTTGAGGCTCTTAGTACTAAGCTCACTGTTTGCTCATGGCTGGGCTAAAGTCACCTGCACAGCAGCTCATTGGTCACCTCTCGATGAGCTGTTGTGGCTGCATAAATACAAATAGGAATGAGTAAGGAACAAACAACAATGAAATTAAATTACTGCATCATCCAAACAAAACAAACCCCTGTCATGTGACACTGTAGCATCCAGACTTGTTTTTGAAGTTGTGGAAATGATGAATGATGAGCGGTAGAACTCAGCAGTCTGCAGCCTGCAGCTCCAGAGCCACACGTGGCTCCTCAGTCCTTCTGCAGTGGCTCCTTGAGACTTTGGCAAAAAATGATATGAAAATGAATAAAGGTTTTGTTTTGGTTTGTTGGTTTTACATTTTAATTTTCATTTATCATAGGTCTGCACCGTAAAAATGAAAAAGCTGAGAAAACTTAACTTACTTCAATAGATTTTTGAGTTTTGAGATCAACTAAAAAAATTTACCAACTACTGATCTTTTGTTGAGAAAATTTACTTTCCTTCTTTAGATAAACGATTTTTGAGTTTTAGAAACCCCAAAAATGTATTCAAAAATGACAGAGTGAAAGTGAATGATGGTTAAAATTTTAATATTTTCCATTAAAACCATTTAATTTTCAGGCATCATAATAATAACAAACCAGGTTTGCAGCTCAATCAAAGATTCAAGTTTATCTGAAGAAGAGAAGTAAATTATCTCAACTAAATTTTAAGGTTTGGCAAAACTTAAAGTTTATTTCTAAACTTTGAGTTTTGAAACAAATTCTTTGACTCCAAAGAGTTTGAGTTGGGCTCAACATTTAAAAATTTAATGAAATTTTGACTTGTCTCAACTATTTAACACTATTTTCACAGTGCAAAGTGATTCTTACATTCTCCAGCTGTAAAAATATGTAGCCTATAGACTGAATTTAAAAAGTTTTAATATTTTGTCAACTAAAATGTGCATCATTGTCTACGTCTGTGGCTCAGTGTCTTTTCCTCTAAATTCTGATGTCTTCTTCAGTCTCCATGAGCTCGTTTTGGATGCCAGAAAAAAAAAAGTGAAAAAACGTAAAAGCCTTCAGGAAAAAGAGAAAATTTAATAGTTGTGGCTCCAGACAGATTTTTTTGTCCTTGTTTTGGCCAAAAATGACTGTTTGTAAAGGTTGCAGAGATGTCCTGTGAATAAAACTCTCCACATATGTTTGCATTAAGTTGTGCAATATTTCTTTATATTATGTCATCATATGAATGAACCAGTCATTAGTTAGTTAGCTGGTCAACAGACAGGCAGCAGCTTGTATTTGTAGAGCAACAGCCTTCAAAATGTCTGTTCACGTCCCTGCTGCTCACCGTAATTTCATCAAACAAACAGGACACAGTACACGTGTTGGGGACTATTTTCAGCGGCGGATTAATCCACATTTGGTGCTTTAGTGAGTGTTTGTAGCAGTGGGACAGTGTGTGTGTTGTGTGTGTGTGTGTGTGTGTGTGTGTGTGTGTGTGCGCGTGCGTGCGTGCGTGTGTGTGTGTGTGTGTGTGTGTGTGTGTGTGTGTTCATGGTGATGAAGGAACATGTCAGGCAGTGCAACAGTGTGACTTACTGATGTGTTTTTAATGAAGATGTATCAGTCTGTGATACACAAACACACACAATACTGTCAGTATCTGCATTCAGTCTTGTTTTGAGTCTGAGCTTCAGATTTGATGATAATCACAACAAACTGTGTTCACCAGAGGTTTATTTCATTGCACAGCCACAGATTGATGTCAGTCTTCTCCGCTCACTCAGAAAAGAAGCAAATCAGTGAATTTCTTAGTTTTTATGAGTAATTAGTGTCTATTTTTCATGACTAACTAACTGAATTTCTCTGGAACAGTCTGTTTCTCTGTCTCATATATTTCTGCAGTAAATCACTCACAGATGTCAACCTGTCAGCCCGTTGGAGTGAAAACATCACGTTCATCGGTGGGCGAGTCGGTGGATTGAGATGCAGGTTTGATATTTTCAGGTGTTTACTCCACGTTGATGAAGCTGTAGGAGGAAACGCTCATCGCCTCCTCCTCGTCCTGATGTGACCTGCAGACGGAGACACAACGAGCGCTAATCCTGCTGGATAATTGTGTTTGTTCAGACTGACATCTGGCAAACAGCCGCCTGCAACAACCTCTAACCTGCAATTTAATCACACAACGAGGAGGCAGAGATGGAGAGATACAGTCTGTGTGTGTTGTGACTGATTTAAATCTCCTGCAAATAAAAGAAAATGAAATGGAAAACATTTTAATTAAAATGTGGATGTAAGAAGATGTAGATTATAGAGACAGACTTCATGACTTCCATCACCTCGTTAGTTACACAAAGGTTATGATTGGCTGTATTTACTCTGAACAATAACAGTTTGCTTCTGGCTAACTGATTTTTAGCATGTTCACTATTGGTTAGCTAAGCTCAGCATCTGGCTACATGCTGTCTGGTCACATCAAGTGTCTGACTACTTAGCATCAGTATCTGGTTAGCTATTGTTGGTTCTTGGAACATTAATGTTAGCTCTGGATCATTATTGTGAGTGCCTTGCTAGCTAACATTGACTTGTGGATAAGAACTGTCAGCCCCTGGCTAGTTAGGCTACTTTCATATCATATTTCATATCATATCCATAGTTGCTGTTGGCCCGTGGCTAGTTTAGCAGCTGTTACTGTTTGGCTCTGAAATAGTTAATCATCTGGCTTGTGGCTGTTAGTTCTTGGCTAGTTACATCAAGAATCTGGCTAGTTACTGTTGGCTCACTTTTGCTCCAGGCTAGTTAGCTACATCAAATATCTGGCTAGTTACTGATGGCTCATGGCTAGCTACTTTCTGGCTAGGTACAATTAGCAGCTGGGTAGTTAAACTCTGAGTCCGGAATTTGGCAAATACTGTTGGCTCCTGGCTAGAAAGTTTGAGTCCAAAATAATTCATTTTGCATCCAAAACATCTGGCTAGTTGCTGTTAGATGATGGATAGACACTGTTGTCTCTCTTTTGATCCTGGCTAGTTGCATCCAGAATCTGGCTAGTTCCTGGTGGCCGCTAACAAGCTACTTTTAGCATCTGGGTAATTTCTCGTATGGCTCTCCTTTGATTCTGGCTAGTTACTGTTTGCTCCTGGCAAATTACTCTGGTTTCTGGTTAGTTGTTTCAGCACCTGAGTACTTATTGTTGACTCCTGGCTGGTTAGTTTCATTACTCAGCATTTGGCTAGCTACTATTGGCAGTGTTAGCTAACCAGATGCTTACAGATATTAGTCAAACAGATGCTAAGTTTGACTTCTGGCTCGTATCCGTTGACCCTTGACTATTTCATTTAAATGACAGGCTACTGTAAGTGGTGGGCAGTTATTTTTAGTGGTTAGTTCATGAACAGAGAAGATGTTTGGAGAAAACAGAATCAAACAGGCTGAAATAGAAAGGAACATTCAAACAACATGGAGATAAACCAGAGAACACAGAGTTCTGTAACAGTCAGAGAACTTTTCTCTCTGCTCTGCTCTCGTTCAGACGTTGAAATCAACCTGTTGGGTGAAAAATCTGCCGTTTCATCTTTTGCATAGGTCAAGACGTTTTACAGCAGACGGCCTCATAAATCTGATAAAGCAGGGAGCAGCAGATCCAGTGACCCCATACATCACTGAAAGGTCAGCAGCATGACGGTGTGGAAGCTATCTGTCTTCTCACCGTGGAACAGGAAAATCTACAGCGGCGACATGACGGAGGAATGTGAGTAATGAAAGAAACACCTGCAGACGGGAGGAGACGCATTAGTATGGACGAGAGACGAACAGAGACCTTTACACCAGAACTTCCCTGGTGATACGAAGGTTGTTGAAGGTCTCGAAGATCTCTGCAAACTTTTTAAAGACATAAAGATTTGAGAAGAATTGAGAGATGAGAGAGAGAAAAGTCGTTTCTATGTCGGCCACATTCCTTTTCTTTTCTTTAGAAACAACCAGAAACAGAGAAACATAAAAACACAAGAAATAAAAAGGCCACAAAAAAGATTTTTCTAAAACTGTGAATCACAGATGACCTTCAGCATACAGTCATGAATGTGCACAAAAAAATTACTGATCGGTCACGTAGTCAGAGAGATTAGCTCCGGACAAGATGCAGGGCCACTGATCACTCACACACTCACACATGCACAGACGTGATCGCAGGATGTCCTGGTGGGGACAAATAGAACAAATAGGACATGAGTACGAGAGGGGAATCTTTTCTTCAGTCAAACACAACAGCAGAGCTTTTATACACTTTATACATTTATATGGAAGTATGAAGCTCAGGGGGAAGTCTCTCAGCACTTAAGATACTTTATACACAAACAATATTTTATATACAGAACAACTGAGATCTGAGAAGGACGAGGCTCATGGGACAGACATTGTCTGATGGCACTTAAAGACTCGCACACACACACAAACACACACACACAGGCAGAGACACAAAAGACACATTTATAAAAGATAAAATAAAAACAATTAATGTAGAGTTTCCACTCACTGACAGAAAACGGATTTTATTCTGAAGGGACTCTGTCACTTACTTACAGAGCACGTATGTAAGTACTAAGTGTGTCAGACACAAAAACATGTTTGTAGGTCTCCATACTTGTGAGGGCCTTGGTGCTAAATGTAACTAGCCACATGCTAAACTTCACTACTGAGCAGACAAAACTAACTCAACAGACACTGAACTTAAGAAGCCAGATACTTGAAATAACTAGTCTGGGACTGGTTGCTCCAACAGGACTAAGCACTGGTCTTAAGCTAAGTTGGTCTTAACTTGACATTATAAGTCCAACCTTAATAGCTACAGCAGTTACACCATCTGGCCTTAAGCCTCCTTCTTGCAAAGACCAGGTGTAAATCTTACGCCCGGTCAGGAGCAGCTGTAAAGTCAAAATCTAGGCTGATTCTTACTTCTTACCTTATGTTCTGTCTTATGAACAGTCAAAGAGATGTTATTCAACAGAACTGTGTGGGAACTGAATGATTATTTAATGAGATATAACAGGAATTAAATTCCATTTACAGAATTTACAAGAACGCCCAAATAATTAAGAATTTGTCACAGTAAGTGTATTAAGACAAAGTTTAAGTTTCTTCTCGCTCAAAAACTCTCAAAATTGCCCAGTTTTTTTTAAGGAAGTCCTGTGTTATTGTGGTTTATGGTTCAATGGTGAAATCAGTTTAACATCTGCCCGTCTGCTTTCTCTAAACACCCATTTATGTCTTTCATTATTTCTTCAAGTCGACTGCTTTTTATTTGTTATTAGCAGTACAGTTCTCGTAATTTTCTTACCTAAATGAGTT
This sequence comes from Lutjanus argentimaculatus, assembly GCA_034769285.1. Classification (NCBI taxonomy): domain Eukaryota; kingdom Metazoa; phylum Chordata; class Actinopteri; order Lutjaniformes; family Lutjanidae; genus Lutjanus; species Lutjanus argentimaculatus. Next base: position 53,857 of record JAWZSL010000120.1, read on the forward strand.
TATTCTTTATGTCTGATCTTCCATAACATTACTGCAAATTAGAAATGATCAGGTACAAATCTCAAAACGGCTGAATATTGTTAACAAGGTATCCTAGAAACCCCTGCTGCTGGGCAACAGCCACAGTCTCGTGGACATTCACATGAAGTCATGCTGCAAAGACCAGGTGTAGTTAAGACCAGGCTTAAGTCTGGTTTGTACAACCAATGTAAAGTCCCTTGTAAAGGCTGATCAACAGTTTGGGCCAGGCGCCCGAGTTCAACAGTAACTTGTTAGTTGCTGGTTGTCATGCAACTGTTCCAACATGTCCGTTATTCAAAGACACCAATAGTCTGAAAAATGAGAACTTTTGCAGGTTTTGGCCGGTAGTTTATTCTTCTCACCATCCTGCCAATCACTCCTCTCACACACGCTCACTCTGCCTGCTGTCACTGTTTGGGGACGTCAGTTGTCTTTCAGCTGTCTCATCAGCTGGTCACTTCTATTAAAAAGCACAGTGACACACCTTCATCGTCAGCCTATCATCTTGCTGCTGTCTATTTAAACGTTCCCCTCTCTGCCTGTCGTCCTTCCTGCTGCTGGTCTGTGCGTCCCTCCACCGTTCCAGCACCACTCAGTCTTCACAGATTCATTCATTCATCAGGTCCCACCACCACCTCTACTGTCTGTCTCCATGAGGGGATTTATCTTTCCTCAGCTACAATAACCTCCCTGCAGAGTCTAAACAACAAAGAATCTCATCATCACATATAATGTGTGTAATAAAATTGATCTTTACTTCAGTCACTCGTCTCTCCTGACTGAAATGTCCATTGGTCTCCCTGCAGTAGTTAGTTCAGTGACTGCTGTCTCTGTCCATGGTGCTGAACATCATGTGTCTAGAGGGGAACCCCAGACCTGCAAAGATCTCCTGAGTGTGATCATTTTAACCCCAAAACATGTTTTTTCCATAATGTCATCAAGTGTTTTTATCCCTAAAACTAACCCAGATTTTAATCACAGTATTGTCACATTATAAAAACATAATTAGTTTTTGCAATGTGCACAATGAATAAACAGCAGAGACAAATCTCACAAGTGTTTTGCAAATGAATGTTGCAGGATCACTGTAGGGTTAACATGAATCTAATCGTAACACAACTGCAGAGAGTGTGTGTATTTTCAGAGTAATGGGTGTCCTACACTGTGCAGACTGTAAAGCCCCCTGAGGTACATTGTGATTTGTGATATTGTGACATATATATAAATAACATTTGACTTGGTTTGACCAGACCTTTGGAGCAATGAGTGTTTGATTTTGGGATAACTGGCTGCTAAAATGTTTGCATTCATCTCTGCTGTAATATTTGCAATAAATGTCACAAACAATAACAGATTTAATGAATTACAGCCAATAAATGCGTCTTTATATGATGCTCACAGATAAAAGATCCTGTTACGTCCTTCATCACCTGAAGTCACTCAGCATAGATTTATTACAATATAGCTGTAATTAAGTCAATGAAAGCATTAATATATCAACCAAGAAGTCAGTCAGCTGTGATCTAACTCGACTCTATTTGACTTTTTAATCTGACTTCCAGTTTTATCTGCTCACTTTTTTTCCAGAGGTTTTTCTCATTTCTCACCTCATGCTGCTCTGATTTGTCACTGTGAACTTCTCTCTGATGTGAGTTTGAAATGTTACTCGACAGTTTGACTCTTCAGTCCTCCCACGCCGACGCCAACTGCAGTTTTACATATATTTCCCAGCAGCCTCGGCGTCACTGTGTCCATCGATTCGGTCCGGGTGGAGACGCTCCCTCGGCCCACCGCCGGCCTGAGACCAACAGAGGGGAGAACAGAGAGAGAGGGGAACAATTTCAAAGAAGAAGAAAAGTGACGTCCTGCTGATGTGTCCTCAAGCAAAAGACCAGACCTTCTTTACTGTGAGGGACCAAAAAGTCCACAGACAGAGACACAAAACTTTCAATGTTCATGACAAACAAAACAGCTTCAGTCAAATACGAACACATTTACAAAGTCTGGAAGTATGTGGGCAGAGACAGTTATACTGTTTTAAACATATGTAAAGGGAGCATAAATGAGCCTTTAGGGGTAAAAATGAGACTTCTGAAACAGCTGATCGAGTCACAGATAAACGAGATAACGACAGCTCAGCAGACTGAAAGATTTATCTCAGGACATGTCCAACATGTCAACACACGAGTCTGATTTTCCATCAGGTAATAACGATTAAAAATAAAAAAATATAAGAAATGGATTTGGTGATGATCAGGCCAACGCTACTTTAGCTGTAAATTCTAATGCGTCTCACTTCACATAGTTTAGTAAACACTGGTACAGAACAGCGTTTGCACTGCGATGTGTTTAAAGGATATAAAGAAAGATGTCTCCTTCATAAAAATCAGAATATGCAGTTCTAACTGACCTGTCTGCTGTGTGCAGAGGTCTGTGTGGTTATACTGCAGCAGCCTGGTGTTTTCAGCTGATTTAATGAACAGAAACACAGTGAGCGGCCATAAATAACATCACTGCACTTTTATCAAAATCTCTTGGCCCTAGCTGTAAGGCTTTCACTGTATGAAATTGTTAAATTGGTATATTTTGCTTTATGCTTGGCCAGGTTTAGTTGGTTTCCAGTTTTGGAAAACACCACTTGCATCTCCTTATTCTTGAAAAAAGGAGAAAAGTTATAAACATGATGATTTTGACAAAGATGATACATAATATCTGTTTGAAGACTGGAAGGAACCAGATTTAACGGCATTACTTCACTGTATGTAACGAGTGGTGATTATGCTGCTTTGGAGGCGTAATGTTCTCCTTGTTCTCCTCACTTCAATCAGACTGGCTGCCTTTTCATAAAACTCCAACCTGCCCATGTTTGGTCGTATTTTGCACGTTGTATTAAACTGCATAATTACAATAAAATATGCCAAACATGTGATGTAATGACAGAATAACAGCGGTACAAAACTTGCCGTTGTCGCTGTGAGTCATCTGCTGTGTTGCCTTCAGTGCTCAGTGTGACCGTGGGAAAAGAGAGCTCTATGAGGTCTGAATGTCACCCCTGCAGCCGTTTGTGGAGCTTCACTGTAGAAACATTAGAGCACACTTTCAATTCATGAAAAGTGAATTTAGTGATGACGTTGTAGAAAAAAACTTCCTGATGACCTGACTGGTTGTTGGGATCATTCCAGTGCTTTGCATCATGGGATACAGTAGCAAGATCTGATGCATACTGCAGATTTTCCTGTATCAGTATGTTCAGCAGATTTCGTTTTTGTTTGCATACTTCATACTATATGTTACATTTTGGCCAAATCTGTACATAGTGCTGGTATAGAAGACAGTCTGTAAAACAGCCCCACAGTGTGTTTCCATCTTTAAACAGTCTGCACACGTCAGTGTTCCTGAGAACAATCAGCACGAAGGTTCATCATCCAAACTGGGAAACAATATCGTCCTTCAACATTATTACTGCAGAGAGAGCCCAGAGTTCAAACAGGAATATTACATAAATCATTTATGAGCTGCTGTTAGAGAGCCAGACCCAGGCCCCTGTGTGTGTGTGTGTGTGTTTGTAATAAGCTCCAGTTGCCCTTCAAGCTATATTGTTTCTGTCTCTCTTCTCTCTTGCAGTCGTTTCCAAACAAAGAAGGAAAGTGTGTATTCAGTGAGCGTGTCGAAGAGGACGGAGCCTCTGGGAGCTGCTGCCACCCAGAGACAGACGAGGATGAAGGGATGAAAATAGAAAGAAAGAAAGAGAGAGAGAGAAGTGGTACTTTACAGACACGCTGCAGGAACCACTGAACTCTGTGAAAACTGTCTGGATTATTCAGAGTAACACGGCAGCCCGCTCTCTTTCATCTGTGTACAAATATCACAAATCTAGACTTTGAAATTGTGTTAAATTTTGCATCCACATAATTCTTTCCGTTAAAGAATTGTCAGATGACATAGCATAAAGAGGGAGAACGTCTGCAGTACGGAGGACGTGGGACAGATGGACGGTGAAACAAACACAGGACTTTCATGAGGGGACCAAGTGAAAGTTGACCTGAGCAGTTTTAAAATCCACCACATCTAAAAATTTCAATGCATGTGACTTTAAAAACAGGTTATTAGTGTGTTCATGATACCTGACATTGTTTAATATTCTTATGGCTCTTTTTTGCAGGATGCTTAATGGTTGTAGGATGTTTCCCCCAAACCTCTACACAATAAATGAAATATGGTAAATCCAGTGAACACTACAGAGTAAACTTCTGTTTGTTGTGCTGCTGTGTTTTCATTATTCTCTCCATCCATTTTCTTTGTCTTATCAAGGGTCAGGTTACTGTAGCAGCAGTCTGAGCAGGATATTCCAGACATCCCTCTGCCCAGCAACACTTTCCAGTTCCTCCTGGGGGATCCTGAGGCATTCCCAGTTCCCAGGCCAGATGAGATATGTAATCCCTCCAGTGAGTTCTGGATCAACCCCAGGGTCTCCTCCTAGTTGTACACCACCTCAAGTGGCTCTTTTCAACCCTCCTCACCCGATCTCTGAGGCTGAGCCCAGACATCATATACAGGAAACTAATTTCAGCTGCTTGTATCCGTGATTTCATTCTTTCAGTCTCTACCCGAAGCTCATGACCACTTTGACTGTGACTTACATGGTCAGACTTCAGACAAAAGTCTAAATTCATCTGTTGCACTAAGCAGTTTAGTTCATGACTATCTTAAGTAGGGCTGTAGCGCAATGAATTCTGGGTAAATTAAGACCTTTTTTAAAATAAAAAAATGGCTGAGAGAGTGACCACATCCAACTGTTCAGCTGTGTTTACTCAAGCAGAAAATATGAGTCTGTTTGAGAAGTTACAAGGACATTTTACTTGGAAAGTTTAGCAAAGAGTGAAACAATACAAAAAAAAAAAAAACAAAAAAAAAAACAGTGTTAATTCCACCATTGATAGTTTTCTTGGGCAAATGACTGATGATCTCCTCTCTGCTGTATATTTCCAGTGGGTTACTGTGGCCTCTAAAATCTCTTCCCCTTCTCACTGCTCTCTGCATTTCAATGTTAGCAAAACATAACTAATCAGCCATATTTTCTTTTTTGTTGTTGTTGTTGCTGGTTGCTTCTGATCAGTTGGTGGCACTGATTGTTACCATGGTAACGTAGGTCTTAACTCTGAGTCAGCCTGGGGTTAAGGTGTCTAATTTTTTGCTTAGTTTTTGTGAAATGGTCGAACATGCAACAGACTGATGTATGAGTAAAATAAAGACTAGTCTAAAATATCTTTGTGAAACTGGCCCCTGGTTGAGAGTTAGGGTGTAGATTGACTGGTAATTCAAAACCTTTGACCTTCTGGCTCAGCTCCCTCTTCACCACAATGACCCAGCTGTCAAACCTCAACCAAGGCAGAATGAGTTAGATTTTTAGGGTGTGGTGGTGTCCATATCTGCAGAGACCTGACTCTCTGCCTGTATTTTCTCATATTTTGCAGTGTTCAGGACTTGGGTCTGATGGGGCTTTTCCACCGGCACTTTTGGCTGTGCTGAGTCAAACTGTGCAACGCTGATTTACATTTCCATTACCACCTTTATCGCGCCAAGCTGCACTCAAGACTGATCTACTCTGGAGTGGGGCCAAAGCAGGCCCGCCCCTCCAACCATGTGCTGTTTGTACTTTCAGGTATCTGCCTTTATTTTACTGTTTCAATATGCCTTCAGCTTGTGTCGGAGTTGTGTTGAGTTACTTCTGATGAAACTCTGAACCAAAACATTTCCCTTGTTTGTGCTGCTTCTTAATAAAGTATTTACAGAACGAAACAACACAGGACTTTATTTGTAGATTTAAAGAAACAGCATGTTGATCCCAGACGACGTGTATAGAACAGTTTTATCCACTGCTTTACCAGCCGCTCGACTCGAGCCTCCTCGAGCTCGTCTCCAGACACACCTTCAAGTGGCTCGCCCTGTTGTCATGGAAACTAAACCCCTGCCATGCTGGGCTGATGGGCTGAGTCAGACTGAGCCGAACCAGGCCAGCTCTGTGTGTGGAAAAGGGCCAAGAGATACAAATATAACCAAAAGAAGAAGAAGGCCAAAAGATTGATTAATATTATTGAAATGGTCAATAAATGGTTGCCAGATGCTGCCAAATTTCCCCTATTGTTTTTTCAAAGATAATGTTCTCTGGCTCCAAATATTTCACTACATCCTTCATAATATGTTGTAATTTATATTGTCTGTCTTGTTTTCCATCAACCCTGACTGGAAAAATGATTCCTGGACGACTCCAGGAGAGTTTGCTCATTTGTATAAAGCGGTGGATAAATCCAGAACAACTGCAGCTCACAGGGACAAACCACTGCTGGTCACATGACCCTTGTTGTGCACGTTCCACTGCTACAGTAAAGCCTCCCTCAGTGACTAAAACAACACACACACACACACACACACACACACACACACACACAGAGTGATCAGTTCATCCATCGTCTCTCTCTCACTGATTTCCTCGTCTAATCTTCATTCTTCTTCTTCCTCTCGAGGCTCGAGGACACAGCCAATGAGAGACATTTATTCTGCCTGTGTGTGTGTGTGTGTGCGTGTGTGTATACTGTTGCCTGCAGTGGTGTGTGTTGGTGGATCAGCATTTGGTTGACTGATCTTAATAACTTTGCTCTCGAACAGAAGCACAGAGATCACACACAACTATCCATCACACACAGCAGGGAGTGTATGTGTGTGTGTGTTGTGTATGTGTGTGTGTGTGTGTGTGTGGATACACATCATTTGTCTACTCTATAGGGAGTTCTCTGTTCTTGTGGGAACACTGTTTGCCCGTGAAATCATACAAACATACATCAAGTTCACACACCACACACACACACACACACACACACACACACACACACACACACACACACCTCTTGCCTGTTGTGGATGTTTCAGTTGGAGAATTGATCAACAGTGCAGCTGTGCAGCAGAGCAAGGAGCAAAAATCTGTAACTCTGAGTGTAACTATGTAAAAATTATATAAATATAATAAATAACAAACAAAGAAAATCAGCTGTTACAATCAGGAGCTCTGTGTGTTTAATATTGGGGTTGAAGGCAAAGATTATGTTCATAAACAACTAACAACAAATACCAAGTTTTTAGGGAGTCCCGAAGGAGGACAGCTGGGATAAGAGCTATTCTCACCCAACTGGGGCTGAAGGCTGCTCCTGGAAAAGAAAGCAAACAAAATGGAACTCAGGAGTGACAAACAACAGGAAAACAGAGACTGTTGTACATTCATCTTACAGAGTTCAGCTCCACATCGTACAGAGTCCTGCTCCACATCGTACAGAGTCCTGCTCCACATCGTACAGAGTTCAGCTCCACATTACAGATCGCTCCACATCTACAGATTCAGCTCCACATCGTACAGAGTCCTGCTCCACACAATCTGTACAGAGTCCTGCTCCACATCGTACAGAGTCCATGCTCCACATCGTACAGAGTCCTGCTCCACATCTACAGATCTGTCCACATCGTACAGAGTTCAGCTCCACATCGTACAGAGTCCTGCTCCACATCTTACAGAGTCCTCTTAGCCTCCACATCGTACAGAGTTCAGCTCCACATCTTACAGATTAGCTCACATCTACAGAGTCCTGCTCCACATCGTACAGAGTTGCTCCACATCTTACAGATAGCTCCACATCGTACAGCCTCCACATCGTACAGAGTTCAGCTCCACATCTACAGAGTCCCTCGCTCCCACATCTTACAGAGTTCAGCTCCACATCTTACAGATTCGCTCCACATCGTACAGAGTCCTGCTCCACATCTTACAGAGTCCTGCTCCACATCGTACAGAGTCCTGCTCCACATCGTACAGAGTCCTGCTCCACATCTACAGAGTCGCTCCACATCTACAGAGTCTGCTCCACATCGTACAGAGTCCTGCTCCACATCGTACAGAGTCCTGCTCCACATCGTACAGAGTCCTGCTCCACATCTTACAGAGTCCTGCTCCCAACATCCCGTCACATGAGTCCTGCTCCACATCTTACAGAGTCCTGCTCACATCGTACAGAGTCCTGCTCCACATCTTACAGAGTCCTGCTCCACATCTTAGAGTCCTGCTCCACATCTTACAGAGTTCAGCTCCACATCCAGGATCAAAGTGTTGCCCCTGACAGGTCGACCAGTTCAGAGCTGACAGGAACAACATGCAAGACTCCCCTATGCTTTGTGCTCTGTTGCAGTCAAAGCTGATGGACGATGTTTAAGATGAGATAATACACTGCCTGGCCAAAAAAAAAGTCGCCACCAAAAAAAAAAGGTCATACACTCTGATATTTCGTTGGACCGCCTTTAGCTTTGATTACGGCACGCATTCGCTGTGGCATTGTTTCGATAAGCTTCTGCAATGTCACAAGATTTATTTCCATCCAGTGTTGCATTAATTTTTCACCAAGATCTTGCATTGATGATGGTAGAGTCTGACCGCTGCGCAAAGCCTTCTCCAGCACATCCCAAAGATTCTCAATGGGGTTAAGGTCTGGACTCTGTGGTGGCCAATCCATGTGTGAAAATGATGTCTCATGCTCCCTGAACCAGTCTTTCACAATTTGAGCCCGATGAATCCTGGCATTGTCATCTTGGAATATGCCCGTGCCATCAGGGAAGAAAAAATCCATTGATGGAATAACCTGGTCATTCAGTATATTCAGGTAGTCAGCTGACCTCATTCTTTGAGCACATACTGTTGCTGAACCTGACCTGACCAACTGCAGCAACCCCAGATCAGAACACTGCCCCCACAGGCTTGTACAGTAGGCACTAGGCATGATGGGTGCATCACTTCATCTGCCTCTCTTCTTACCTTGATGCGCCCATCACTTTAGAACAGGGTAAATCTGGACTCATCAGACCACATGACCTTCTTCCATTGCTCCAGAGTCCAATCTTTATGCTCCCTAGCAAATTGAAGCCTTTTTTTCCAGTTAGCCTCACTGATTAGTGGTTTTCTTAAGGCTACACAGCTGTTCAGTCCCAATCCCTTGAGTTCCCTTCGCATTGTGAGTGTGGAAATGCTCTTACTTTCACTATTAAACATAGCCCTGAGTTCTACTGTTGTTTTTCTTCAATTTGATCTCACCAAACGTTTAAGTGATCACCGATCACGATCATTCAGGATTTTTTTCCGGCCACATTTCTTCCTCGAAGACGATGGGTCCCCACTATCCTTCCAGTTTTTAATAATGCGTTGGGCAGTTCTTAACCCAATTTTAGTAGTTTCTGCAATCTCCTTAGATGTTTTCTCTGCTTGATGCATGCCAATGATTTGACCCTTCTCAAACAGACTAACATCTTTTCCACGATCACGGGATGTGTCTTTCGACATGGTTGTTTAGGAAATGAGAAGCAACTCATTGCACCAGTTGGGGTTAAATAACTTGTTGCCAGCTGAAAGATAATCGCCCATGCAGTAATTATCCAATAGGAGGCTCGTACCTATTTGCTTAGTTAAATCCAGGGGGCGACTTTTTTTTTGGCCGGGCAGTGTATCATCCTTTATTAGTCCCACAACATCACACTTCAGTATAGTTTGCCACTGTATGCTTACATGTAAAAAAAAAGTGTATATTGTTTTATTATTTGTAATATTACAATTTGAATGGAGTTGGAGTTTTGTCTGTAATAAACAGATTTCTGCATATGAATGCAGACAAATTATAAAAAAGTTTGTTGTAAAATTTCTTGTTCTGAGACTTCATGTCAGCCGATGAGCTCCGCCTCTTTTGCTCTCCACACAGACTGTTTACCTGCATGCAACCAATGACTGCTCAAATGTGATTGGTCAACACTATTCAAACAACAAATGGTAACACAAAACCAAAACCTTGTGTTTTGCCTGCACATTATTTATTCATATGCAGATTTATACAGATTACAGTAGACTTGACTTGAACCTTGCCTTGGCTTCAGACTCGATTTGACACTCTGACAGATCTGAGACTTGGACAGGTCTCAGATTACTTGAGAACTGACTTGGACTTGCACTTAAAGTCTTCAAACCAACTATTGTCATTATTAGAGTTCTGAGCTGCTGTCCAGGGTTTGAATCCTTTAGTTTGAAAAATAAAAGCTTGAGGAAAATGTTTCATCTCAGTGACTCGCTGCCTCTCAGTATTTTTTCGACTTCCCGTCTGAACAGCAGGGGCTTCACTCTGATCATCTTCAGATAGTTTTTTAAATTGTTTCTTTTTCATCCTAAAAGCAGCCGAAGAGTCGAGTTCACAGCAGTCGCACAAACATCAAACACGCTGACACAAAAATGGATGCTTCATACAGTCGACTGTGAGGTATGTTCACACACACACAAACAAAAAACCATCTGGATATTCTGTCTGAAGTTTGACTTATCAAAGTGAAAAACAGTCGGCGTGTTCACTCCACTCTCTGTTCACTTTCTCACCTGACTGACAGAAAACATGCAAACACACAGAAAACACCACCATCAACTAAAAACATGTTTCTGAATGTTGACTTTCAGCAGCTGAAAGAGAAGTCTCAGATGTCGGAGTGGGCTTGAATGCATCAGAAAATAGATTTTTAACTTCAGATAATCTTGGATGTCTTTAACAGATGTGTGGACAAATTTGATGACTTTAAACTGACAAAATCATAAAAGACTTGCAACTTGACTTGGACTTTAACACCAATGACTTGTGACTTCACCTGAACCCGAGTCTTTCGACTTGAAAATACTTGAAGCCTTCACCCAAGTTTTCAAAGAATAAAAAGTTCCCAGTTGGAAATTTCAACTTCTTTTTCAAAAACATGTGATTTGGTTCTGGTTCTGCGTTTGGATACTGAACTAGCCATTTTTTTGCAATTGCAATTAATTGTTCAGCCCTCTTCCTTCCTCTGGTGTGATTATCCTAAATTATTGGCTGGTGTCACAAAATGTTTCATTTCCATCAGAACTGACGCAGAGAGACAACGGAGCAAACACCCATAATCCCCCTTGTTTTGTCTCTGTAAAATCTTTGGAAGTGAAAATCTTTTATTCAAAATTTAAAAAATGGCTTCAGAGACAACCTGAAATGTGCAAAAGAAAAGAAAAAAGAAAGCAGTAGTAATGAGGTTAAATGAACCTGGGAAAATCAACAGAGACGACAAAAAAAAAATCCGATAAAAGCTCTCAGATCATCAATATTACATGAAACAAGAAAGAGTGTGTTTGCGTCTGAGTGTGAATCTACAGAACAGAAGCAGGAAAAAAAAATAAAATCCTGCAGCTGGAAAATTAATGTTTGTTTCAATAATTCAGAGACTGAAGGAAGAAAGGTTTTTGTTTCGTTTCTAAAATTCATGATCTGAGTTTTTATCCTAGAAAAGCTTTCAGAGGGTCAAAGTCAGCGAGCTTTCTACTACTGTACCACACACACACACACTACACAACACACACACACACACACACACACACACACATACAGCTGTAGTTTCAGTGGTCTAACATCCCTGCAGCAGAGTGACTCAGAGCTGGAGAGCTGCAACCAACCTGCAAACACACACACACACATTCACGTGCGCACACACACACACACCACACACACACACACACACACACACACACACACACACATTCCACCATACGAGAGCAGATTAAATTGATCGCCCTCAGGGAACAAAACATGAGTCACGTTATTCATGAGAGCCCCTGTGATCTGTGGTGTGTGTGTGTGTGTGTGTGTGTGTGTGGTGGCTATAGAAAGGTGAAGTCTGACACACGTGAACTGAAGCTGAAATAATGTTTTTGTTATAAATAAACGATGAAACACATCACCGATCACCGCGATGCTTCTTCCATCTTTTCAGCCTCTCGAGGCGTCTCGCTGTTGCTCGGCAACATGATTACTTATAGTGAGACGAGATATTTATCAAGAGTAGCTACTGTAAGTCCAGGTGATTACAGACACAGTTAATGGCAGTGAATTACACCTCTAAACACCAGCAGTGAGAAGTAACTAAGTACATTTACTCAAGGCCTGTACCTAAATTACTGAGCCTAGAGAACATGCAGTTTTTAAGGTACTTGAGAACTTTCATTATTACTTTATACTTGACTCCATTACATTTCAGGAGTAAATTGTATTTATCTGATAGTTGTTAGATTTTAATTTTTTTTTAGATATTTTTAGTTTCAGAGTTAACTCATTCATGACTAACAATTAAATTTAAAATGTTAAAGAAGATTTTTTTCCCTGTGGAAACTGTTAAGACGTGTGGCCACACATGACAGTTTAAAAAATCTTGGTTTCACATATTTATCCTGCCTTAACTGGTAGACAAATTAAATGTCAGATTTCCACTGAATAAAACCACATTTTATTGAAAGTTAGGTTGTTTTTAATCCAGTGATACCAAACATTTGATAAAACTCTTTGTAGTTTCTGTAACAAACTATTTTTAGTTGTTAGTCACATACACTCACATACACAAAAAATAAATAAATACCTGAGACGACTTCAAATTTCAAGGCGATGCACGTTTTGAGTTTTGATCCCAACTCAAACTCTTTAGTTAAAAATAAACTTTAAAAAGTTTTGATGATCTGTAATTTTCAGTTGAGATCTTTTACTTTTCTTCTTTAGATAAACTTGAATCTTTGAGTTTAAGAAACTAAGTTTCAAAAAGTTTTATCTGAAAATGATTATATTATTAAATCATCTCAACAAAAGATCAGCAGCCGGTAAAACTTGCACTGCAAACGCAAATGAAAATGTTGGATATTAATTCAAATTGTACTCAGTACTCAATTGTGATTTTAAAAGTAACTAAGTAGATTACATAGTCTAATGAATACTTAAGTGTGAGTAAAAGTACAGACTTTAAAATATACTCATATGTAAAAGTACCCCCCCAAAAAACCTACTTAATTACAGTAACTTGAGTATTTATAATTAGTTACTTCAACTCCTGAGTTTGACAACAGGATCATTTGTCCATCTGTCTCCTGTGAGTGAGAGTCTCATCAATGGTGCATCAAAATCAATAAATGAATCTGGATTACACTGCAGCAGTTTGAACCCAGTTTAAACTCAGACTTAACTGCAATAACTGAGTGAAAATGATGCAGATGAAACTTCATCATGATGCAGATTTACAAGAAGTCCAGAATTCATTCTTTGTCAGTCAGTCTGCAAGACGACAAGCAAACAACTTTTAAAATGCCTGTTTTGTGAATGGAGTTCAGGGCAGGAGGGAGAATCTCAGTACTAATAAACTTTTGTGACAGCAAATGCAAATATAACTAATAACTTTACATGGCTGTAGGCAGCTGTACGTGAATCACATCACCTGCTGCAAAACTGCATCTTTGTGAAGACTTTCCATGAAGTCCTGCCACACCTGCTGATTTCTCTCTGAGAACAGTTCCTAAAGTTTACAGAAATCATAATTAATGATAAAGTTCTATTGTTCCTCCACATTTAGAGAAAGAAAACAGACCTGATGACCAAATGAAGGTCTTTGTCAGTCAGAGTAAAAGTGTCAGTTTCAGTTTTTCATTTACTCAGTTTCATTTGTGTATTTGTGTGTTTCGTGAAGCCTCGGGGCAGAGAGAGAAGTAGTGACATTTAAATGACAACAAAATCATACAAATCATCTCTGTAATGATTATTTTTAATCATCTTGGAAGACGCTGTTCCTGCTGACAGATATCAGAAAAAGATGATGATGTTTCTGTCTCACATTTAGATCAGTGAGATTCTTTTGACTCTGTTTAACTCCTGAATCCTTTTGTCTGATCTTTCTGGACAAAAACACAGAGAAGACAAAACTTTAAAATGTGTTCAACATGTGACCTTCATGAAATACAACTCTGACTGCGAAGTATCAGATAATCAGCAGGAGTTATTTTATGATCCCCGACTGAAGCATTCACACACCTTTATTTATTCCACAAGTCAAACTTTCCATCATCTGAACTCATTTAAATGTTAAATGTCTTTGCCGTGTCCTCTGTGCGTCCCATATCTCCTGCTGCAGTTTCCTCTTCATCTGACTGAGACAAAGAGCTCTGACAGCAGCTCACCCACTCACTCCTGCTGGACTCTCAGGAAAAAAAAAATATACAGAAAATAAAGCATATTTAGTTTTGAAATCGCTGCAGATGACTGGCACCGACTGCTGCTTTCGCTGCCAAACCCCGCAGCAGTCACCTCGAACAGAGGAAGAGTCCATTTTCATGACAAAACTCACGCTGAGAGGAACAGATCTGCTGTGAGCGACCGCGCACGGAAAGACTGAAAGATGGCAGGTTTTGGCTGTTAATTTACTGATTTATGAAAACACTGGTTTAATAAAATATTCCTGCTGAAATCATCATGTTAAATTAATAATAAAACTGTGTTTGAAGATTGTTCAGGCATGTCGCCAGAGTTACTGGCATTTCATTTCATCTATTTATTGTCTGTGTGTTTTCTTGTTGCACTGAATGTGGATTTTAATTAAAACTCCATGTAGGAACAGGCTTTACAAACTCTGTTAAACTATGAATTTTGCTTTCTGTCTGTTTTTGACCCACAACAAGTCAGCAATTCTGTTTCTTTTTATTAATTGTGATTCTGGAAGTATGAAAGAAAAATTCCATTTTGTATAAACCTGCCATATTTCTCATAAATGTGACTTTTGTGGGTCTGTGGTAACTTTGTACTTGTCACCTCTGTTGTAGAGATTTGGGGGAACAAGGACTCAAACATTATGACCTCCGTGTTTCCTTTTCCACAAAGGTTTGCTTAATTTTAACCGTTTCATTTTCAGGCTTTGGGATGTGCTTGAATTTGAATATAATCTGTTGTTTCATCAACACAATCACTGATGCAAAAGAAAAAATCTTTTAATATCTGAAGTGAAACAATCCCGACATCAGATTTTGTCATTCACAGCTAGATAACACCTCGGCTGATCATAAGTGAGCATTAATGTCGGGTTCTGGTGGTGGTGAACCAAACAGAATGAAACAAGCAGCATGAAGGTGTAAAGGAGGAATGAAGAGCAGCAGACGAGCAGACGAGCAGGGATTTTTGGTTCCAGAGCTCTGGGTTTTACCCCGTCCATACGCAGAGTACAAAACATCCCACATGTCTCAGCAGACATGCAGCAGACTGCAGGATAACAAAGGAGTCACACAGGTGCAGCAGATTGCAGCAGCAGAGCAGAGGAGACACTGGACCTGCCCCCCTCCTTCTCACACCTACACTGATGTCTCACCTGGTCTTTTTACCCAGAGTCTCCTCCCACACCAGTGAAATCACTGAGACACTCCCACAGTAACTTTAAGACATCTACACTCAACATACACAATGCAAATGACTGTCGACCGCTACAGATTAAAGAGAAACCGTCTCCCTGCACCTGATCCCTCAACTCAGGCTAACAAGCTAACTGACGGCTGCTGGAGTCGTGTGGCTCCGTTCTCACCTGTGCACTCAATGAAAACACGCCCCCGGAAGTTGACCTCGAAGAGAGAGGAGTCAGTGAGGATTTTCAAAATAAAATGCACCACATACCCAAAATAAACTTCCTGTATGAGTCTGTGTTGTCAAACTTTACAGTCAATATGCCTGCATGTATTCATTTTTCACCTTAGTGAGGTGGACGATCTCCAGCTCCCTCACAGTTAAATAATCATAATCAGAACATGCGATCAATCAATCAAAGTTAACATGAACAGCTGGGAGGTATAAAGAAATCTGTGATTTAATTTATAGTAATAATTTAGGCTTCGAAACATCTGGTTAAAAAACCTTTAACATCATTGAAAAGTGACATTTTCTGTCCTGTAAGTTACAGACAGTTAAATGTTTTTATGACTGCAGATGCAGCCAATCAGAACTCACGGGACAATTCCATAACTAAGACATACGACACAGAAATATCACCTCATGGCAGGAGGAAAGTTTTCAACAACTACTAGTAATACGACTACGTCACCTGATATTTTTTATCTCCACAACAAAGTGCATAAAATGACACGACGTCTCTGCACCAGTCAGGTCAGACTAAACGATGACAGTTAATCACAAACTTCTGAACGAAATCAAAGAAAGTGAAAAAGTGATGTTTTGAAATTTGCTGAAATATTGAAGAGAAATTTCCTCAAGTGGTGCAAACAAGTGGTGGCAAATAAAATCAGTAAATTTCAGTAAGGAGACTGTGGATGTTGTTTTCTTATTCAACCTGTCAGCAGGAGCAGTGACACTGAGAGAAAGACGGAGGATGAGCACACAGATATAGAAACAGATTTCTTCCTGTCAGCAGAAGCTAACTGGATATTTTTAGGCAGCTGTTATTCTGTGCGACTGTAACACCCGACTGTGTTTCTACCTGTGATGTCTCAGTCAGTTACTGTACCTGCAGCTCAGTGGACAGATGAGATTATAAACCTCAGACACGTTCACAGACTGCTGGCAGGATGTTTCCTCCCCCGAGGGAATAAAAACAAAATAATTATTGTCCAAAGTCACTTCCTGTTTGTGTGTGTCTGCTGCTGAATTTGCAAAAGTTTGTAGTGAAAAAATAAAATCAGCTGAAGTAATAAAAACAAAATGTACAAACTGGAGGTTTGGAGTCTGAAAGAAGCAGGTGTTCAGGCAGTCAGGGTCGATGGGAGGAGCCTATGAAGTTGAAGTGGGCGTGGCTCAGTTATTTGTCTGCACCACCCATTTTGTGGGATTCAAGCAGGGCTGCATGGTTTGGCAAAAAAGCCATATTGTGATTACACTGACTCAAAGTGTGATATGTGATACAATTAGTGGAAATGATCAGTTTCACTGAAAAAAAAAAAACTATTAAAATCTGATGAAGAGATATTTATTGAGGTCTGAACCAAACTAAATTGTGATTTGGTTGTGGTTCTGCCAACTGGATATTGTGTTTGGCCATATTGCAATTCTATTGCAATTGTAATTAATTATGCAGCTCTAGACTCAAGACTCCCGCCTCTGCCTGAACCAGATTTGCTGGTGATCCATCCAGTAGTTGTTGACATGTTTCATTCTGGACCAAAGTGGTCGACTAACTAACAAAAAACATCCTTTTAGTGGTGAAAAGTTTGTTTTCATGAGTTTTTCTCCATCAGAACATAAAGACAAAGCCCTGTGAGCAGTTATTACCATAAACATGAACCAGAACGTATAAAGCTGATGCACAGACACATATGAAGCCTTATGTAGCCTACAGACACACAGTGATGGAGCTTTGAAGTGTTTCTGTTGAGCACATTAAAGCAGCAGCAGAGAGAAGTGTGCTCCATCTGTTCTGCCCCGACAAACACTAAACTGTCTGTTTACTGTGGTTATTGTTGTTGATGAGAAGCTGTCATGAAGTGACTCACTGAACTCCACTCTTTATTTTCTACTGACTCTACTTTAAATTTCCAGCTGGAAGAGTTTCCTCTGAAACAAACACCGACTCGTCTCCATCTGACAGTTTCGCTGCTAACTGCTAACTGTCTGTCAACATGGACAGAGAGACTAATTATCTGACTGTAAAAAGCGCGGTCAGCTACGTGGTCGCTGCTGCTGCACACAGGTTTACAAGCAAATGTGAAGATTAACACTTTTAGACACTTTTTAATCCCAAAAATAAAAAAAAATAAAAAAATCAAATGCTGAGCTCTCATCTGTCCGGGCCGCAGGTCTGCAATTTCTGCGAGGATCGCTGCTGCAAAGGTTGAGATGCAGAAGTGAAAATAAATCCACTTTTTAATTACAAAAGTTTGAAACATACAGTCTGAGCTCCCCTCCTGCCAATAAAGCAGCCAGCATCAGAGCGACCCCAGTGTTTTTTTTCCACCAGAAGCTCCAGTCTGCCTCCAACCCTCTCCTGCAGAGCTCCCTGAGTCTGAGCTGCTGTCTGTCAGCTCTGTGTCTCAGCTCCGCCTGGTCCTTTTGGACCTCGGTAAAAACCCCATGACAGACATAAATGAACTGAAGGTGAAGTCAAAAGTAACAGAGTGAGCTGACAAACTCCTGTTCTGAGCATGTTGGACTCTTTTTAAGATTCTCTGTCTGATAATTCAGTTTTAAAGTGACATTTCCTGCAGGAGTTTCTGTCATTGATTCAGGGTTTCACCAAAGGAACGTGCACACACAGCTGCACTAGTAGAACAGCCAATAGGAACGCCCGGTTTCTAGATGACCTGTGATTGGTTTAAATCTGTCACCAGATTCTCTATATGCTGAAAACAGAACCAAGAGGAGGTGCAGAAGTGTAGCTCTGTCTCAGACCACTTGATATACAATATACTGAAATTACTTCTCAGTGATACCAAAACTATGTTGCCTACCTGAACTTTAAGCAGTAAGGCCAAACACACCTTAAGTGGTTCTATGAAACCAGGTCTTCACCTTGTAGATCTAGAAGTTTGTGTAATATGGTCTTTGAAAAATAAACCTTAAATATCTCAACAACTTTTGGATAGATTAACACAACATTTGTCCCTCGGAGCATCAGTCTAATGATTTTCATGAAGTTAAAGGTGAGTGAGGTCAGTCTTTGCCTCTGGACATCAACGCTGCATTAAATCAGATTCTCCACTGATTGATATAAAATTGGCCTTGAAACACATTTGGGGATTCTGAAATCATTTTTATCTTTAACTCTAAAACTAACAGAGAAGTGATTCCATCCCCGACCCTCGGGTGGTGTTTGAGAGAACTCAATCTGAGTCCACATGAAGTGAAGGTGGGTGGAGCAGCAGATCTGGAGGCCGGTTCAGCTCGGTGTTGGTGGAGGTTTCCGCGGCTGCAGACTTGCCTCCCAGTTATCAATTAGAGCCGAACTGTTTGTATAAATTGACTCTGAGCACGCTCAGATGGAGCCTGATGGCCTGCAGCTCCACAGGAGAGGAGAAGAGAGTCTGCTCGGCCGCGACACAAAGGGACGGCGTGTGGAAACACGATTCTCCTCCACTCGTCTCCTCACACTCCTCCTCTCCTCCCTGCAGCCTCCTCTCCTCTTCATCCCGCCTCACTGATTCTTCTTAATGGAAGTTTTTTTCTGGTTTAGAGCCACCCGGGGGCAAACACACACATGCACACACATGCACATCACACATACAGATGAACACACACAGACAGACTCAGCAGTGGGTGAAGAAGTGTTCAAATTATTTACTTAAAGGACCAGTGTGTCAGATTTAGGGGGATCTATTTGCAGAATATAAGAGAAATGGAACATAATACAAACCCTAATTCCAAAAAAGACAACATGTTGTGTGAAACATAAATTAAAACAGAATGTAAAGATTTTCAAATACTTTTTGACTTGTATTCAACTAAATACCACACAAAGACAAAATATTTAATGTTCAAACTGATACAAAAAAAAAGAGTCCAGAGTTTGTTTTCACTAATCATGGACGTCGTGTCCTCCGGGCTAAAGAGGAAAAGGACCATCCAGATTGTTACCAGCACTAACTTCAAAAGACAGCAGCTGTCATGGTTTGGGGGTGTGTTAGTGCCCAATGGCATCATGGGTAACTGTCACATTTGTGAAGGCCCCATTAATACTGGAAGCTACTTTCCATCTCAGCCAAAACCTGAATGTACCCAAGTCGTAGTTTTCAGGTATCTGGAGTTTACTTGAGTATTTATTTTTCAGACAGCTTCTTAGTTTTCATTTAAATACATTTGAGTAGAAATATCTGTACATTCTACTCCTGACATTTTCACAACAGACTCATTACTTCAGTTTTAATGTGAGATAAAAACATCGTAAAAAAGTGTAACAAGATGAAAACAACATAACAAGACAAGACATAAAACAAAAACAACACAACAAGACGTAACAAAAGAATCAATGTAAATGATCTAAGAAGACGAAAACAAGATAAAAGTAACGGATGTAACAGTTCTGCATTTGTTTGTCACTTGTTTTTTTATCTATTCATTAGCAACTTTATAGAATTGGATTAAGGGTCACTCATTAACTGGTGGTTAACGAGCATGTTAGTTCTTCATTTGTTCCTCATTCATTCATGGTTGGTAACTACTCAGTTTTCGTGAACCTTATTTAAAAATGTTCCCTATAAATTGTAAAGTTCCACAGAAACATTTTAGAAGCTGTCCATAGAAACTGTTTGGAAAAGGGCAGGCACTTTCAAAAAAACCTCTGGCAAGTGTTTGGATGAACCATCTGTCATGTCTAACATGGACTAAATTCAACCAATCGGATCAACTCGCCAAACCAAAGCTGAAAGTGGCTGGAAGAAGAGCTTCCAGTCTGTTTCAAAGAAATACTTTCTGATATAATGGTGCTATCACAGTAAATATGCTAACCTAAAACCACGCCCACAGCTGCCAGTAGTCACTCCGAGGACTCTGATTGTGTGGACACAAACGGATAGCTTGGAGCCTGGCAGATAGATTCTCTCATGATCGCATGAATTCAGCTGCATCGCAAGGTCAGATGTGAGCAGGAACGTCAGTCTTTCCCCAAAATCATTATTATTTAATGCGTTAGGACGATGAAAGCTCAGTAAATGTCTCAGTAATCTGTCCAGTAGTTTTGGAGATACACTGTAAAGGTGAAACACAAGTGTACAGTCCCTCCATGTAGTGAAGTGTTGGACAGAAGAAGCCGACCTGTCAGTCTCCTCGTCTCTGCTGAGACAAAAACATCAGCTGAAGTTCTCCAGCTGACTCACAGTCGTGTTTCATCTGTAACTCTTCTTCCTCTGTTTTCTCTGTGATGAAGGTTTGAGGTGTTTACAGAGTAAACTCTTGTTTTTTGCTCTGTCTTTTCCCTTCACCCCTCTTTCACCTCTTCATCCTCCTTTTACACCAGCGTATCCTTCGGATCATCCCTCTGTCTGTCTCCATCTCTGTGTGTCTGTGAACTCCCCCCCGGCCTCCTCTGTCCGTCCAGCTGACGGCAGGAGTCAAACCGGACCACAATCAAAGGCAGGAACAGAATGAATAAGAGATGAAAGGAGATCGAAGGAGGAGAGACGAGAGAGGAGGAGAGAGGAGGAGAGAGGAAGGAATGATGAAATGACAGGAGAGAGATGATGGTGAGGAGAAGAGGAAGATTTTTTTTTAATCTTCAGTTAAAGAATCATATTGTTTTATACAAAGATACATTTTATTACTCAGTAAATGATGAGTATGAGTTTTCAGTGAGTTTATCAGGCTTCATACTGCTCAGCACTGTGATTGGACGATGTATATATGATGAATTCTTGTCATTTAAAATTTATTTAAATTTACTATCACACCTGATTATTTGTATGTCATGTTTCTGTTTAAAAAATAATTTATATGCTGAATATGTTACAACTTCAATAGACTTTTGAAACATGTCAGTGAGAACGATGGGCCTCCTGCAGCTATGAACAAAAATGAACCCAAATAAAATATATAACTAAAACACTGTCATTATATGTGGACTATATAATATAGTGTACACTTAAACTGATATTGATTTTTTAGGTGTCTAAAACACATGTTGCTGCTGACCCTGTCCACAGCAGGACATTGATTAGCTTCCTACACCGGTACTCCTGCTGCTTCTCCAAACTGGAGGTGTGTCGCCCTTGACCTCTTCAAGTCTGTTTTAAAAAGCTGAACATAACAGTGGTAAACTTCAGCTTGATCAGTTTTATCTGAAGTAGATTTCTAATATTTTTTATTTATTGCTTCTGATCCTCACCAGCAGGGGGCGTCCTCGCCTCCTCCTGCAGGTGTGTGATGATGTGTGTGAGATATCTGTTGGTAATAACTGTCCTTTGACCTGCGCAGCAGCTCGGCAGCTCTGCTCCGTGTGATAAACTGGTTTGTGTGCAGACTGACAGAGGCTCCGTGTGTGAGAGGATTCAGAGAAATGATTTTTATTAGTGTCAGCAGACGGAGGGCAGACTGCTGACAGGGCGAGGAGGCTGCAATGTGCTCCTCAATGACAGCTGATAACCAGCGACACACAGCAAATACAGAAATCACAGTGTATTAAAGTGAGAGTGTATTTCTGCTCTGTGTGTGTTTGAAACTGAAACGTGTGTGTGTGTGTGTGTGTTTAGAGGACTGAATAGAGGGATTAAGGGCAAAGAGGAGTAAAAAATGGAGGGTATCTGTGCCTGTGTGGACAAATATACTGAAGGTTAATTTAAATTCAGTCTGGGAGAGACAGACACAAACAGAGGACAGCTGGTGATCTTGTCAAGATTCCAACCAAATTTAAGTCCAAATTTTAACCAAATTTCCAGAAAACAGTCAAAGAAAAAAGCTTGTTTTCATCCTGTGTGTGAATATGAGTTCATTGTTTGATGGAGATCAGCAGCTGGTGGAGGTAACTCTCCAGTCGGTGCCATTAAACCATCGTAGAAGAAGAGGACACAATGAAATAAACAATTCACAATGAAAGCTAAAACAATGGAAAACCATGAAGAAAAATGATGGAAATCAGTCTTTATGTATTAAAGTTAGGATGAAATGAAAAATGTCTCTTCAACTCTGCATCCTGGGCTTAGTCTTGGGCCATTCAGGCATTAAAATCAATGTTATTGTTAATCATGGACATAAACCACACAGTTATAATCCCCCTCACAAAAAATCTACTTGGCACTTAGTATATTGTTTTTACTTCATTTATTCTATTTTTTCATTTTAAAAAATCCAGTGGCATCAAGTAAACCAATATTTATATTCATATCAATCATAAAGGTCCAAAAATGGGCTGCAGGAGTAAATGAAGGATTTTTTTCAGGATGCACTGAAGGTTAAGTCTTTTAGATTTACATCCCCAGTCATTTGGTGCACCTATTTAGCAATATATACCAAACAAAATGCAAAAAAGTCTCTGCATTTCCATTCAAAATCCAAGCATGTTTTCTTCTTGTAAAACAAAATATGTCACATGCTAACATAAGCTAGAACCAGCCAGCTTCAACCAATAATATCATGACATTCACCTGTCAATCAGTCTTCAACTCTGGGGCAACAGATTCTTTAATTAGCCTTATAGTTCGTTTATGTGTCTTCAGATGTTCTCCACCTGAAAACCCCAAAATACTCTGATTACTATGGTTACAGCCCACTAGCTAGAATTTATTCACTTTAGAGAAGGTGGTATCTGTCACAGCAGATTCTGCATGAGGAGTATTTCAGTTAAGTGCTTCAGCTAGCCAACGATAGCTACATGATCGTTAGCTACATACGATGGGCTGGGGGCCGGGACTCACTGATTTATATTACTGTGAAAAAACACAACTTAACAACTTTATTTACTGTTTTTACAGAGAAATATGTTTGTGTACTAGTTTTCCCTCTGATAACCTCTGGCTGCTCAGCTTCACCTCTGGGTCAGAGTTTCTGCTAACCTAGCTTCCGTTAGCGATGTAAATGGGCTCAGGAGCCTCCAAGGGGAACACAGCCAGACCGGGACCAACAGGCAACACAGTACTGAAGTCATTTACAGAGTTTCCTGATGGCTTTACTTGTAGCCAAACTTGAGAGGAAAAATCACCTTGGTAACATGTTTCATGTCATGAAACACAGGAAGGAAACTACAGCTGTTTTGCTGTTTGTTTTACAAATCAAACATAAATCACAGACACAACCAAAGCTCCCAATAAAACATCCTTAATGCTTCACTCAGAACTGTCAACTCTTAGTCCTCCAGAATCAACACCTCCCAGTACTCAAAACTGTGATAAACAAGGCAATACATCAAGTTTATTTGACACACGTAATCATATAAGGTACAATGACAATGAAATGACACATATACATGGTTTAACAGACATGTCTTGTTTTCACTTGCCCGATCGGACATGTGGGTCAGAAAAATACTTGCCCAAAGCCAATTTTTACTTTTGCCTGTACAAACTGATGGTTAGGTTTAATCTGGAAGAACAATGTTTATAAAATGTCAGAAAATAGTGAAAATAGTCCATCCCATGTTCTTAAAGTCCAAAGTGATTTCTTTAAATGCCTTGTTTTGTCAGTTCAAAACCAAAAGATATTCTGTTTAACATGATAAAGAGAAAACCTGGAAATCTCCTAGCTGAGAGGGTGAAAACTGCATTTTCCCCATTTTTGCATGAAAAGTTAGTTAAATAATTATGTGATAATCAAAATAGTTTTTTTACAACTTACTCAGTTGGCAAGTTAGTTGCTAAATTTACAAGCCCAACATGGTATTTTACTTATACCTTATTGTTGAGCTCTACAATCACTTATCTCATGTGCATAAAAAATCAAAACCCCAACAGCATTTTGAGCACTTGATGCAGTAAAACGCAGCCACAATATACTTTTTTACTCTCTAAGGCCACTCTATGGCTCCATAGGAGTACATCAAAGTAGAAATAAATTGTTATTGGGTGGTTAACCACAGTGCTGTACATGTGACATAAGACACTTTGACAATTTAAGCACATTTTAAATCAATGAATATACGTGATACCAAAATCACAATTCCCAGAAATCTACAAAATAATGTAGACACAAAAAAACAATCATGACTTCATCTTCATTCACATAAAAAGATGAAGCATAACTGACTTTAGAGTCTGTATCAGTTTTGAGCTAATCACTGTTTAAGAAATTAGGTCAAGAAGCACCTTCATTATTTCTGCTGCTCTCATCAACACACTTGTGTTTTTTGAATTGGCCACGTCGAGTGAAACTTTTATCACAAACGCTGCAATTAAATGGTTTCTCACCTGTATGGCCAGTCAAGTGTCGCTTCAGAGTTCCATGTTGAGCGAATCTTTGACCACAAAATGAACAACTAAATGGTTTCTCCCCTGTGTGGCCAGTCATGTGTAGTCTCAGAGCTCCATTTTGTGTGAATCTTTTACCACAAACTGAACAACCAAATGGTTTCTCCCCTGTGTGGACAGTCAAGTGTCGTCTCAGAGTTCCATGTTGAGCAAATCCTTGACCACAAAAGGAACAGCTAAATGGTTTCTCACCAGTATGAGTTCTCATGTGTCTGGACAAAGCATTACTGCCACTGAAACTTGCTTTACAAACTGAGCATGTGAAAGGTTTCTCTCCTGTATGAACTCTTAAGTGTATGGTTAAAGCCGACCTTCGTGTGAACCCTTTACCACAAACAGAGCAACTGAAGGGTTTCTCCCCTGTGTGGACAGTCAAATGTA
Organism: Lutjanus argentimaculatus; assembly: GCA_034769285.1. Classification (NCBI taxonomy): domain Eukaryota; kingdom Metazoa; phylum Chordata; class Actinopteri; order Lutjaniformes; family Lutjanidae; genus Lutjanus; species Lutjanus argentimaculatus. The sequence goes on from JAWZSL010000120.1 coordinate 79,022, forward strand.
GTTTCAGAGCTCCATGTTGTGCAAATTTTTTACCACAATCTGGACAACTAAAGGTTTTCTCCCCTGTGTGGATAGTCAAGTGTCGTTTTAGAGTTCCATCTTGAGCAAATCTTTGACCGCAGACAGAGCAACTAAATGGTTTCTCCCCAGTATGAGTTCTCATGTGTCTAGACAAAGCACTACTGCCACCAAAACTTGCTTTACAAACTGAGCATGTGAAAGGTTTTTCTCCTGTATGAATTCTTGAGTGTGTGTTCAAAGCCGACCTTCTAGCAAATCCTTTACCACAGACAGAGCAACTGAAAGGTTTCTCACCTGTGTGAACAGTCAGGTGTAGTCTCATAGCCACGTGTGTTGTGAATCTTTTATTACATACTGAACAACTAAATGGTTTCTCCCCAGTGTGAATCCTCATGTGTCTGTTCAAAGGGCCTTTGTCACTGAAACTTGCCTTACAAACTGAGCAGGTGAAAGGTTTTTCACCTGTATGAATTCTTGAGTGTGAGGTCAAAGCTGAGCTTTGTGCAAATCCTTTACCACAGACAGAACAACGGAAGGGTTTCTCCCCTGTGTGGAATCTCATGTGCAACACAACATTTGCTTGGCAATGAAAAGTTTTTTTACAAACCGAGCAGCTGAAAGGTTTTCCTACTGAGTGACGTCTCATATGAGTTGTAAAGGAGCTCTTCAGGTGGTATCTTTTCCCACAAACTGAGCAACTAAATGGTTCCTCCACCGTGTGGATTCTCATGTGTCTGGTCAGAGCACTACTGTCAGTGAAACTTGTGTTACAAACTGAGCAGATGTTAGGTTTTCCTTCTGACTGATGCCTCTTTTGTTTGATGCCTGTTTGGCTACCATCATGTCCCTGTCCCTCATGGCCTTGTGTCTTTCCAGTACTACATTCTTTATCTTTTACAGGTATTTCATTGTTCTGCAGAGGTTTTAAACCTGACTCAGATTCCCTGATCTCTTCCCAATCAAAACTATTGTCAGTGTCATCAGTCTCTGGTTCAGTGGAGCGTAACATCTTGTCATGAGTAGCTGGTAGTAAATCACTATCCGCATTAAAGTTCCTGGCTGGTTCTGATCCTCCACAGTCCCCTCGATCAGCTTCTGTTTTCAAAAGTTCTACATCTCTGTTCTCTTCAGTTTGGCTTTGATGAATCTGTGAGGACTGAGGCTTCTCTTCTTCATCTTCTTCGCTCTTCACAGGGACAAAAGTGAATAAGGACTGAGGTTTCTCTTCGTCATTTTCACTCTTCACAGGGACAGAAATGAACGAGAACTGAGTTTTCTCTTCATCTTCTTCACTCTTTACAGGTACAGGAGTGACTGTGGACTTGGTAGAATCAGCCTCCCCCAGCCCTCGAAGCTGCTGGCCTCCTGACTGGTCCAGAGTTCCTCCTGTTCTTCTTTAATGTCTGGCAGCACTGGTGGAACCTCTTCTTTATTCATCAACGGCTGCTGGATGTCTGTGGAGAATAATGAAAGAATTGTATTTGCCTGTTAACATTTAAACTTCTTACACCTTACACTTTCTTAAATATGTGGAGAAACGTTGCATATTTTATATAACATATTTGGAAGTCATTCCCAATAAACTGTTTTATTGGGAATAAATAAAACTGTTTTGTTAAAGCAGAAATGCCATAAGATGTCTCATCAATGCACCTGTGATTCCATGCTGATGTTACATGCACACATATCCCCAACTAGTCCTGAGTTCAAATAAACTTCTCAGCTTAAGTGTTTCACTAATAAAGAACCTGAAAAAGCCATTTTGCTGCTTGTACTTCTGGCTTTGTTATGAAGTCCATTGGGAGTGGGGAGATCTGGGAGATCATATCTCTTCCCACAATGTTCAATCGTGGTGACTTGAGATCAATGATCTCAATCTTGATGATCGACAATCCAAGATCTGTCAATGAAGGACATGCAGACGACTACTTTATTTGCTCACATGTGGTTTAACCGTCCATCAGAGGTTGCAACACTCTCAGGTTGGAGTGAACTATTCATGGATGAATAAACACAGTCCTAACCTTAAAATATCTTTTATTACTATAATAACATGGTCATTATTAGAAATAGTATGTTAACTTATTTTTCATGAGGTGTCTATTAAGGCTCTATTGTAATGCAAGGAATTTTTTTCCATCCTTTTCGTAATTCACATTTTTGAAGGGCTAAAGGTGCTTGAGAACTCATGAAACTCTCAACATGCATCAGTAGTGTTGAACATCTACATCTGATGTGGACCTGTCGAAATCGTATTTAAGACATTTCATCAATAACTGAGATACAAAAAACACAATTTTCTCAGTTTCAGTTTTATTTAAACATTTCTAGCAGCACAGTTATGTGAAGATTTATGAGGCACAAACAATTTAAGCAAGGAGGAATAAAGCAATAAGGCTCTTACTCCAGACGGCTGCTCTTTTCTGTCTGTCCTTATTCAACAAATGGCTCCACCAAACAAAACAATGACAAATGGGGTGCAGTTATCACCGTTTTAGACTAAGAACAGGAGAACTCAATTGTGAGAAAAGCTGTGAGCTCCTGAGAAATGGTACACAGAACATACATTGTTGGCTAATAAATGTTTCATGTGTTAAATTCTAAATAGCAATGAATCATTACCATCCCTAACAGTTTCATTTACTTCGGCTCTCACCAACACACTTGTGTCTTTTCAAATGAATGAAACTTTTACCACAACCTGAACAACTAACTGGTTTCTCCCTACTGTGGATTGTCCTGTGTCTAGACAAAGCGCTACGGTCAGTGAAACTAATTTTACAAACTGAGCATGTGAAAGATTTTTCTCCTGTATGAATTCTTAAGTGTGGGGTCAAAGCTGAGCTTTGTTTGAATCCTTTACCACAGAAAGAACAAATAAATGGTCTCTCTCCTGTGTGGACTCTCAAGTGCTTCATAAGCAATCCTCTAAACAGAAAAGTTTTATTACAAACTGAGCAGATGTGCAGTTGTCCCTTGCAACTACATTTCTTTTGTTTCACTCGTTTCTCCTTTGAAAGAGACTCTCTGGTCTCCTCCCAATCAAAACTAGTCTCAGTGTCATCAGTCTCAGGTTTAGGGCAGTGTGATGTCTTGCCATGAGTATCTGGTTATAAATTAAAGTTCCTGGCTGGCTCTAATCCTCCACAGTCCTCTCCATCAGCTTCTGTCTTCAAATGTTCTGTATCTCTGTTTTCTTCAGTTTGGTTGTGACGAAGCTGCAAGGGCTGAGGATGCTCTTCATCTTATTCTTCAGTCTTCACGGGGACAGTAGTGAATGTGAACTTGTTGATATCAGCCTCCTCCAGCCCTCGAAGCTGCTTTCCCTCCTGATTGGTCCGGAGTTCCTCCTGTTCCTCTTTAGTGTGTGGCAGCTTTGGTGGCTCCTCCTGAACCAGACTGGGGCTCCACTCCTACTGCTCAGGGGGAACCTCTTTTTCACTCTTCAACAGCTTCTGGACGTCTCTGGAAAATAATGAAAGAACTGCATTTCCCGCAGTGCAAACACTATTGCCAAAATCTCTTGACTGACAAGTCAGTCTCTCTCAGGATAATTTTCAAGCCTTTGTTTGTAAACTGTGTGGAAACTAGCAGAGATTAAAAATAAAACTGTACTGCAGAACCAATCCAGTCTCCATCCATCTTTAGGACAGCCCTTCATATTGGGGCGGTGACATACATAACTTCTGTATCAGAAATTCAAACTGATTTATATTTTAAACATAACTAAATATTGCTTCTAGAGCAGCAACAGTTTATTAGAACAGCAAAATCACTCCACACTTAATATCTCACTGGAAATTAATCTAAAAGTTGGGCTGCCTCTGACTGAAGATTTTCCTAACTGACTAGTAGTTATTAGCTCAATCTATTATAGTCATCACAAATTTATGATATTAATTTAAGTTTTTAAATTTTGGTGCGTGATGCAAACTGCCTATTAAACGCAAACAGCAAAAACACTAAAGTTTCTGAATCTGTCTAAACAACCAGCAAAGAAACTGAACATTTTGTTAATTTATTTCAACACAATATAACCTTACCAGTCTCGCGCAAAACACAGGAATAAATACCTTCACAAAAACAAATATTGGCAGACTTCTCAATACTATGGATGATGTATCCTTAAATGTTAACTTGCAACAAACTCGCCGCACAACTGATTCATGCCTCCTGTCCCCACCTAAACCTGCCATGTCTTCACTGACCTTGGAGTCAGAGTCCTGGTTGGAGCCGCTGAAATCATCTCAGTACTGTCTTACCTATTGTCAAACTGGTGTCAGTCTCAGAGGCTGTGTCCCAGACTAACAGGACCTCTAACTGAGCTAACTAGATAATGGCAGCTAAGGTACAGTTTGGAGCAGTGCACCGTGACTTCAGTGTTACGAGAAAAAAGGTCTGTGTTGCAACAATCCTCAGCCAAAAAACAAGGAACAGCTCCTGAAAAGAGTTTGAGGTGTTTTGTTTTTCTGCAAATAAACAGATAAATTAAAACTTGGTTGACTGAGACTCACTTGCTAACAGTTTAGTTGATTATTATGAGGCAGCCCTATCTAAAATGCTGGTAATAAATAGCTTAATATTCCTGACATCAAAATCCTGAGTTAAGTTTAGAAGAATGAAGTACACAGACATCAGTCAGTATCAGTCCTTCATCCTGTCCTCTGTCCTCCTCCCTCTGCTGCCGATGGTATTCACTGCCTACAGGTACCACAGAGAGGAGGATCTGGTTTGTCTCAGCCAGGAGCTAAGTGCACGACAATTTATCAAATTTTATGTTTCATGACAAATAAAGATGAACTATTTGGTTACATACAGGTAACTTTTCTTTCAGCTTGTCCATAACAAGTCGCCATTAGTTTAAAAGGGCTACTGTGCTTGTGTAAAACGACTGCAGAGAAAGTAGTTGACAACATCACTGATCTACTTTTCATTCATTTTACTTGAGTTGTCAAGCATGTAAGAGCTGAACCACACCCTCAGTCAAACGGGCAGAGAAAAGGACAGAAAAACAAAGGTATCGTTTATCTCGCAATCTGAAAGAAAGAGGGAAAACAACTGTGTATCCGCCTTGGAATTTGGATCTGCTCAAAAATATTATAGATTCTTCCCTGAACCATACCATACCCTTCCAACAACTTTCATGGAAATCCAGCCAATAGTTTCTCCAAAATCCTTCTATCAAATGACAAATAGCACCAAAGACATACTCTCAATAAATACATGTCATCACGTAAGAACAGTTCCCAGCAAATGCTGAAACAATGAAAACACAAATAAAAAAGAACTAAAACAATCATGTGGCTTCATCTTAGCTGAAGAGATAAAAGATGACTCGTGTTAGAGTCTGTCTAACAGATTAGATCAGTTAGAAGCCAAGTCTTGCCCTCAGTATTTCACTCCTGCTGGAAAATATTGGCTCAACAAGCTTCATTTACTTCTGCTGCTCTCACCAGCCCACGTGTGATTTTTTTTATTTTTTTTATTTGAGCAGTCTGAGTGAATCTTTTATTACAAAAACTCACCTTTGTGGACAGCCATGTGTAGTTTCAGATGTTCCTTTCGTGCAAATCCTTCACCACAAACGTTGCATGTGAATGGTTTCTCACCTGTGTGAACAGGTGTGTGTTGTTTCAGATAATCCATTCGTGCAAATCTTAAACCACAAACTGAGCAACGAAATGGTTTCTCCCCTGTGTGGATTTTCATGTGCCTCACAACATGTCCTTTCCGATGAAAAGTCTTTTGACAAACTGAGCAGCTGAAATGTTTTTCTTCTGAATGAAGTGTCATATGAGCCTTTAAGGTTTGTTTCCGGGGGAACTTTTTACCACAAACTGAGCAACTGAATGGTTTCTCCCCTGAGTGGACAGTCGCGTGACGTCTTAGAGTGCCAAGCCGTGCAAATTGTTGACCACAAAGTGAACAGCTAAATGGTTTCTCCTCAGTGTGCATTCTCATGTGTTGGGACAAGTTGCTTTTGAGCCTGAAAGTTGCTTTACAAACCGAGCAGTTGAAAGGTTTTTCTCCTGTATGAACTCTTAGGTGTGTTGTCAAAGCTGAGCTTTGTGCAAATCTTAAGCCACAGAAAGGACAACTGAACGGTTTCTCTCCAGTGTGGGTTCTCATGTGCCTCACAAGCTGTCCTCTCCATGGAAAACTTTTTTTACAAACTGAGCAGCTGAAACGTTTCCCCTCTGAATGAAGTCTCATATGAGCCATTAAAGAATTCTTCAGGCGGTATTTTTTACCACAAACCGAGCAACTAAATGAATTACCTCCAGTTTGGCTGCCATCGAGTTTCTGCAGATGCCCCTCATGGCCAAAGCTTGAAACACATTCAGAGGAGCTGATTGCTGTTTCACTTACAGGCACTTCAGTGTTTTGCGGAGGTTTTAAACATGACCTGATCTCATCCCAGTCAAAACTACTGTCACTTTCACAAGCAGCCTCTGGCTCAGAAAAGTCTTCAGTATTGTCATCAGTATTTGGTTGTAAAGGACCATCAGGATTTAAGTTCCTGGCTGGTTCTGATGCCGCACAGTCCTCTCTATCAGCTTCTGTTTTCAAATGTTCTACATCTCCGTTCTCTTCAGTTTGTCTTTGATGTAGCTGTGAGAACTGATGATCGACACACTGCTGATTTTTGACCTGGGAGCTGTCTTGTTTCTCTCTCGTGTGGACTACCATGTGGCGTGTCAGATTTATCTTCTGTCTAAATCTTTTCCCGCAAACTGAGCAGCTGAATGGTCTCTCTCCTGTGTGTATTTCTCATGTGTGTCTTCGCATTTGACCTTTGGCTGAATTGTTTGCCACACTCAGAGCAGCTAAATGACTTCTTACCAGTATTACATTCACTGTTATTTTTCAGAAAGTTAGAACCTGACTGAGGTTCACTGCTCTCTTTCCAATCATCACTGTCATCAGTCTCCAGGTCAGAAAAGTCTTCAATATCTGGTTGTGAATGACTGTCTGGATTAAAGTTCCTGTCTGGTTCTGGTTCTTTGCAGTCCTCTTCATCAGCTTCTGTTTTTATGTGTTTAGTTTGTCTCTGATAAAGCTGTGAGGACTGAGGTTTCACTTCATCATTATCTTCACTCTTACCAGTAATATATCTGCTCCTATTGTTCAGAAAGTTTGAACCTGAGTGAGGTTCACTGCTCTCCTTCCAATCATCACTGTCGTCAGTGTCCGGTTCAGAAAAGTCTTCAATATCTGGTTGTAAATGACTGTCTGGATAAAAGTTCCTGGCTGGTTCTGGTCCTCCACAGTCCTCTCCATCAGCTTCAGTTTTTATATGTTCAGTTTGTCTTTGATGAAGCTGTGAGGACTGAGGTTTCCCTTCATCTTCTTCTTCGCTCTTCACAGGGACAGGAGTGAATGTGAACTTGGTGATATCAGCCTCCTCCAGCCCTTGAAGCTGCTCTCCCTCCTGACTGATCCAGAGTTCCTCCTGTTCCTCTTTAATGTGTGGAACCTCTTCTTTACTCACTAACAGCTCTGTGGAGTCTGTGGAGTGGAATGAAATACATACACATTTTAGAAAACTACAATTTCCTGTTAATATTCATACTACTGACACCACTACTCTCTTAAACATGTGGAGAAGTTTGCACATTTTGTTTAACATATTTATCATCATTCAAACAAAAAGAATATCATGTTTGTGTCAGAGCAGATATTCCATGAAAAGACTGGTGTGGTTTCCCTAACATTATCATGGCCCGCCCCCCCACTTCAAAGAAAACTAAATATTTTATTGCTGTATATCAAGCAGAGTTGGGCGTTTGTCTCTATTTTAATGAACACACTAGAAGCACATTTCTCAGCACTGATCAACACATGATTCTGCTCCTCTGCTGTTTTCTAATCACACATAGAGGTGAACTTTAAAATAACAACATGAATTTAAAGCTTTTTATGTCATCAAAATTTTAATCTTTTAAGCCATGGGGTGCAGGTTGGATTGTATTTATCTGCAGCTGCTCACATTCAGCCGCCCTCACCAAAACTCAACAAGTATCCTGGTTCAGAAGTAAACATGACGCATACATCACATTTAGAGGGAGAATCTCTTTGTCTGATTTGATTTAGAGTTTTTTTTTTCAGCTCCAGTTTCCTTGAAAAACGATATGAAACATAACTGTCAGTTAAATGGTCTGCAGCCTTTTTATCTGAAGAAAAGTAAACTGCATTAATTCATGAATTAATCTATTTGAAAGAATCCTACAGTCCCCTCATGGTTTATGGTTAAATTAGCCCCCTACACAACATCGGAAAGGGTCTCAGCAATCATACAGACACAACGCAGAGGCTACAAGAACTAGCCAATCACAGCTCAGTCGGGCAGGACTAGTCTTGAGATAAAAAACATAACGTGACCTGGACTCACCACACAAACACTATCAGAAAGACAGTGAGACAACAGCTATAGTAGTTCAACATGGACTCCAGGATACTCTGCAGCTTCCACAGGTGCACAGTTCACAGGATCCTGACTGGCTGCATCTCCACCTGGTATACACACTGCACTGGTCTCAACCATAAGCCTCTACAGCAGAGTCCTCCATGAGCCAAAAACTCCAGACCAAGCCTGGCTTTGACCCTGTGGTGCAAAGCACGCCACCAGGCACAGGGAAAGCTTCGAGACGCAGGCCACGTCGACAAGCTCACCGCTGGGACTATTTATCTGCACTGCATCAATACATGGATGTCACTTTACCTTCATATCACTCTTATCTACAGAGGATGGCGGCTGACATGCTTCCAACAGTGGTTTCCAGTCAAAAAAGTCTCTCTCACAACAAAGTAAATTAGTTAAAATATTCTAAATATAGCATACACTTAAACTGATTGATTAAGTCCACAGCAGCACATTGCTTAGCTTCCTACACTGGTACTCCTGCTGCTTCTCTAAAGTGAGGGCTAACTCTTGAACTGCTACATCTCTGTGTAGCTACATTTTCACAAGCTATTTTAACACTATAGTGTATTTGATGCACATTATATTGATCCTGTTCTTATCTGTCCATATATTGTTATCACTGCCTGTCTACATTACAGTGAAGTCGTTTTATCACCACTGACCAGCAGCCGACCACAGTATTATATATCTTCTACACTATTTTCTGTCTTTATGTTGTGATCTATACTTGCATGATTTTCTTTTCATACACATGAACTAGAGCTGTAACGATTAATTGATAAATCCATTATTAGATTAACTTTGATTCCAGCTTCTTAAATTAGAGAATTTTCTTATTTCTTTAGTTTATTTGTAAGACAAGCACAGAAGAACACTGTCTGTCGCATATGCAGCATTTGATGTGTACTGAAGCTACTGAAGCTAATTTACAACACCAATCAATTTTCATTAGATAATTATTAAAATTAAATGTTGCCCAGTAAAATCTTAAAATCAGTAAGAGAAGTGAAACAAAAGAAAATCACAGAACGTCAGGAACTCAAATATACAGATAATAACCTGTTTAGTCAGTGTGATCATTACAGTCCTGACGAAGGTTTAACAAGGATTTGACTGTTGTAGAAAATGTTTTAAAATCCTGAAAAGGGCTGCAACTAATGATTATTTCCAGAGTTGATTAATCGGTCGATTATTTTCTTGATTGGTCCATAAAACATAGTTTTAAAAAAGTTGATCAAAGTCCAAGATGACGTCCTTAAAGGTTTTCAGTTTACTGTCAGAGTAACGAAAAAAACAACAACAGGAAAATACTATTATTAAAAATGACTCTATCGATTATCAAAGTAATTGGCAGTTAATTTAATCATTGATTAATAATCTCTTATTTGATTTATTTTTGCAGCTCTAATTCTGAATCTGTTTTAAACTGTCAGATTCTTTTCTCCTACTGTTACTATGAATCTTCCTTTCTTTAGGTTGTGGACAAAACAAAACATTTTGAAACACTGATCAACATTTTTCACAACTAATCAATTATCTGATAAACTAATCAACAGATGAATCAGCTGTGATAATAATCATTAGTTGCAGCTCTAATATGAACACTGATGATGTGAACTGTTGACTGACTCACTGTGATTATTTAAAATAACAAAGAAGCTGAACTGTTCTCTTCAGTTTAAAGTGAAACAGAACAAACCTGCTCTGTGAAGTCTGTGATGTTCCTCCTCCGTCTCTGATTCACACATTTTGACTTGTCCTCCAGAAACAGACACTTTAGTCTCTGATGTGTCTCTGTGTCACGTTTACATCCGTCTATTTCCAGCTAACAGCTCATTAGCTTCATTAGCTTCGTTAGCTTCATTAGCTTCGTTAGCTTCATTAGCTTCGTTAGCTTCATTAGCTTCATTAGCTTCATTAGCTTCGTTAGCTTCGCAGGACATCAGGAGATGGTTCTCATGTTAAACATGTTCAGATAAAGAGTCTGTTCACGCAGCTCAGTGACTTTAAACACACTTCAGTCTCTGTTAAAGCTGCTCTGATCAGCGCTGTGAGGCCGAGCTCCGTCTCCGTCTACTTCCTGCAACAAGCTAGGCTAACTTCCTTTAGCATTCCCGGCTAACGGGAGAAGAGTATGAGCTGGAACATCCGGAAGTTTACGCAAAGTCCACTTCAGTACGTTTGTCCACACATTCAGACTCTGTGGCTTCTCTCCCATCTGATCTGATGCTAATGACCGAGATTATAACCGGGAAAAGTTAACGTTAGCATGTTAGCCACGGAGAGTAAACTGCCGGTCCAACTTCTTCTTCTTTTCTTTCTTTTCTTTCTTGTCTAGAAGGGAACTCTTGATTTGCGCTACTCTCGCGAGACTTGTTTCTTATTGTGCATCTTATACAAACTAATGGTGTTTTATAATGTGACTGACTCTGTGGTTCAGATCTGTGTACTTTTAAAGACATAAAACACCTGGATAACATTCGAGAAAGAGCAGGTTTAGGTTAAAAAAAATCACTCTCGCGAGAGTTTTCGCGGGTCTGGGGTTCCCTTCTAGACACGACCTTCTTTTGGTTTCATGGCTCGTTAAAACCGTTATTTATAGTGTGCATACCGCCACCTACACCACAGGAGGCTGTAGTGTGGTACTGTCTCTGGACTACATGACATCATTCAGTACACAAATTAATAATTACATTATAGTATTAAAGAAAATCAATCAGAAAAAGAAAAAAGAAGAAAAATAAAAGCTCACAATATTCTATAATCGAATCCTCTCCTCTTCAAATATTAACAGTTAAATCTCTCTCTCTCTCTCTCTCTCTCGCTCTCGCAATAACTTTAATAATAATAATGCTATTTTTTTTAAAATAACTTTTATTTATGTAACACCTTTCATACATATCACACAGCTCAAGGTGCTTCACAGTTTTCCAGTAAAAACAACAGCAGGACATTAAAAACGAGACAAAAAAATAAATACAAAAAGACATTACAGGAAATCAAATAAAAGATCCAATAAAAGGCAGAGAAATAAAGAACAAGATAAAAATGCACCACATTAACTAAATACCTGTCTAAAGATGAAGGTGTTCAGTTGATTTTTAAAAACAACTGAAATGCATTTCAGTGACACATCAACACATAAGGCATATTACAGATTATATCTTTACAGTTTAAATGCACCATCCTGTTTTTAATGTGTATATATCATAATGCACTGAGAGCGGCAATAAATCCTGCACACTGCTTATACTGTATACGTGCATATACAAGGTAAAAGGTAGATTTATTCATCACACACCTCAGGGTTGGGTAGTTCCCTTTTTGTTACTCACATGAACATTATATATAAAATTATATACAGTAGATTGGTTGATTAAATAAGTTATAGAAATAAAAACTTAATTTTTCAGGGTGGAATGCTGCAGAATTAAAGGTCCAGTGTGTCAGATTTAGGGGGACTTCTTGTCAAAATATGTCAGAAATGTAATATAATATTCATCAGTGTACAATCAGCTGAGCCTCTGGTGCCCCCCTAAAGGGAGCCCGGACTAAGAACAGAGTGTGGTTTTATTTTCACCAGAACAAAATACATTTTTTATGAATTACACAAAAATAAAAGAATTAAAATCACAACTTTTTTGCTGCTTTCATTTCCCCCCACAATTGTCTGAGAAAAAACAACAAAAAACAAAACAAACAAACAAAAAATGCCTAAAAGCATCACAACATGCTTCAATTTTCTTTTCAAAAAGCTGCAATGAAATCAGACAGACCAAAAACAGCGAGAGGGACCCATCTACAGTCAAGATGGTGGACATATATCCAATCCATGCCGGAAGTCACAACCAGAAGTTGGTCTTCCCTAACCCTAACCCTAACGCTAACCCTAACCCTAACCCGATCTACTAATGTATGTCATTGTTCTTGTAATGTTACATGTTAAATAAAGTTTAAAAATTTAAAGTTTTTTAAAAAAATACAGGAAGGAAGACCAACTTCCGGTTGTGACTTCCGGCATGGATTGGATATATGTCCGCCATCTTGACTGCAGGTAGGTACTCTTGAAAACAGCCTGCAAAATCCTGGAGGGACTGAGGACACTGTGACTGAACCGTCAGTGGTCGAGTTGCATTGTGGGTAATGTAGGCACAAAGATTTAGTGGAATAAGAGAGACAATATTAATTTTGATCCTTTTTTCATGAGTCTGACTGTGAAAAGCGAAACTGTTGCTAATTTTTCTGCTATAAACGATGACAAAACAATGAAAATGGACCAGACATTAAAGAATTGTTGACAGCAGCAGAAAAGGAGTTGATCAGGTTAAAAGAATGGTTTGATGTCAATAAGTTATGAAAATAAAACAAAATTTATGGTGTTTGGTGGTGCTTGGGCAAATTGTGAAATTCAATTAATCCTAAATGGAGTTGAAATTGAAAGAATATATGAAACTAAATTCTTGGGAGTAATTATCTATCTAATAGAAAATCTATCTATCTATCTAAAACTATTGATATTATTTACAAAACAAACAATTTTTTGAACAAGAAATGTCTGCATATATTGTATTTCTCACTTATAATGCCATATATGTCATATTGTGTTGAGGTTTGGGGAAGTACATACAGAACATATATAGACCCTATAATTAAACTCCAGAAAAGAGTTATCAGGATAATAAATAAAGTTTAGTTTATATATATAGTTTGTTAAATTTTTTTTTGTGAGAAAATGTTTAGTGCAAGCATGTATAATAATTCTTTGTCAGCTGACTGCACACAACTCAAGTTTTGTACTGTAGATTGTAACCGAAATAAACCATTCATTCATTCATTCATTCATTCATTCATTCATTCATTCAAAATAAGAATTATCCCTCAATAATGAGACTAATAACGTGTGTGGGCTGATAAAAGTGTATTTTCCCTCTTCCTCCTCCTCCTCCTCCTCCTCCTCCCAAGCAGCCGCGGTGTTGGCGGCGTTCAGCGTTGAAGCTGTTGCTCTGTGCAGTAATCCCGCCTGTGTCAGTTAACTGTGGGCTAATGGAGGTCAGATGAGGTATAATGGCAGCAGTTTGAAGGTTTCCACCGTCTCTTCTTTTCCTTCCAGTCGATGACTTTTAATGTCTCTGGCCTCCAAATGAAGAGCTGTTATCTGATGACTGGTTGCCAGGCAACCGTGTCATTTTGGACCATTAAAGTTTGGAGATGGTCGTGGAGCTGGCGGTTTAGTGTTTTCTATGAAAGCACTTTAGTAAAAATGTGTCTCTGTGGGTTTGTGTTAATGTGCTTCTGGTTTTATGGTTCTGCTTTTACTTTATGAGCTTAATTTAGCCTTTAATTTTCTTTTTATGTTTTCATTTGCTCGATTGCAAAAATGTTTTCAGCTTTTATTGACTCTGGAAACTCAATTTAAGAAGAAAAAAGACAGACATGTTATTTGACATCATCAAGAGGCCAAAGTGCTACATAAAGGTGCTAACTAGAACCATAAAGTGTTCTTCAGCTTGTCCCCATAGGAGAACCCTTTGTTGTTCCTGGTAGAACCTTTTATAAATATAAAGTGTTACACCTAGAACCATCTACAGAAGGTTTCACCCAGAACCCCTTTAGAACTACCCAGATGTTCTAGAGGAGAACCCTTCTATGATGTAGCAGTTCCACCCAGAACCTTCTCTGGGGGTTCTATCCAGAATCTTTCCAACTCCTAAGGGTGCCGTCAAGAAGGGGATTTCACCTTGAAGAACTCCTTCGTGAACAGTTCTTATAATATGTCACATAATATACAAGTGTTCTCATGTAGAACCCACCCCAGGGTTCTACTGAGAACATTTTTTCAAGGAATTCAACAACCCTTTCCTGGGATTTTGTTCAGAATCCTTGCATCTTCAAAGTATTCTAACAAGGACCCACCCAGGGGTTCTACTGGGAACCTTTTTATACACCAGTGGTTTCATCTAGAACCCACCCAGGATTCTACTGAGAACACTTTTATAATATGAACTGTTGATGAATGGAACTTCAAGGAATTCAATAACCATTTCTGGGGTTGTGTCCAGCATCCAGCACCCAGGGAGTTCTCCCAAGAACTCTTTTATGTTGCGGTACAGAAACTCCTTCTTTCAAAACGGGTTCTAGAGGGTTCAAACTTGTGGACCAAACCAAAGTGAGACATACAAACTTAAAGATCCGTTGTTTTTTGTAGATGATAAGCACAGTCGGTCGTAATGCTGAATCTCATTGACTAACACTGACCAGACACCTACATGTTATATTTAAATTTTTTGATCAAAATTATTGTCAGGGACAATTCTGTGTCCCTGGATATTGTTGGGGACATGTCCCCACTGTCCCCACCCAGTTTTACACTCCTTGTGTATCCAGATAAAGAGCTGGTGTTATTTATTCATTCAGTCAAATTTCATCAGTTCTCATGTAAAAAATGAAACGATGCTCAACAGTAACATTTGTTAAGACGTGACTTTGATTTTTAATAAAACTCAAAACAATAACGAGCTGAAACAGGCGGAGAAAAGAAGTGAGGATGAAGAGAAGAGAGCGAACATCTGATAAAGCATCTTTCACTGTAGTGAGTTTGATTAATTAGACTTAACACTGCTCAGTAATGATGTATGAGGAACACAGAGAGAGAGAGAGAGAGAGAAGAGAGAGAGAGAGAGAGAGAGAGAGAGAGAGACGGTGTGATCAATACAGGCATATTAGGGAAATATCGATGGAGGAAATTGAAGGTTTAATTAATCAGCGAGCGGCAGGCTGAGGCTGCTTTTGGGACACCGATCGACCCTGAACCAGATTTATGTCCCTGATCAATAACACAGAGAGGAGCTGCTGTTAAATATACAGCTGTTTTATGTACCTATCAATAACACGCTGATGATGATGCTGCCGTGTGTTGGACTGTTCAGGTAAACACAAAAAGACACTTTAAGAAATAATGAGGCAGCATGAACTGTAAGTGTGCATATAGTCGGTGAACATGAGGGTGTTCACACGTTCACATCATTACACTTAATCTGCTCTCAGCGGGATTCTAATTAAAATACCAATAACTATTATAGGAGCAATTAGTGTGATTATTAATTAAATAATTCACCTCAGAAGCTGTGTATGAGCCATAATTTAATGATGCATATCGAATATTTCATCAACTAATCAATGTCGAGGAGTTGTGACGTGTAAGCCAGCCAGGAGGTCTGAAGTGCTGCAGCGCCCTCTACAGGCGTCAGTGATGGACAAACAACATACTGATCATTTACTTTATTTTAATCCCTCAGTTTAGCGTTGAAAAGCAGATTAATAACATTAGAATGTAAATATACTCGAGCAGTAGCTATAAAACATGTTCTAAACAGTTTAATCCAGTGTTTGAATTATGCAGGAGCCTCGTCTCCACTGCCTGACACAGCTCGACTCGACTTTACTCCTGTTCGTCAGGTGCAGGTCTCAGTTTCAGCCCCCTCTCAGTAGCTGTGCTTTCATCCAAATGTTTTGCAAATTTTGACTAAAGTTCAAGTAAACCAGCAAAGGAAAATATGAAGAAATATGAATTGTTTCCATTATGTGATTATTAGGAGTTGCTTCATCCAAATAAACAGTAGGTGGCGCCAGTTCTTCAGTCAGAAAACCATTATACAATTACAGGATAAGAGGGCGCAACAAGATGACATAATTAAAACCTCAAACAATGAGAAACAAAGTCTAAAACAGGATTTAATTCAGACTTTTGTGTAATTTTCATGTATTGATGTGAAGAAGGTTCATCAGATCTTTGTGAAGGAAACAGCTGATCAGTCACGTGACTTAAATGTACGTCAGAACTTCATGTTCAAGGGATAGTTCACCCAAAAATGAAAATTCAGTCACTATCTGCTCACCCTCATGCTGATTGAAGCTCGGGTTTAGTTTTAGTCCACAAAACACTGCTGGAGTTTCACATGAAGACTGTGCTGCAGAATGTCCCAAACAATGGAAGTAAATGGTGACCAGTTTTCAAATGAAAAAAAACAACCAAAGTAAAAACATAAAATGCCTCCATACTGTTCGTCTGGTGTAATCCAGACTGTAACTCATCATGCAGACATTTTCTGAAGTTTTATTTTGACACTTTTGCTCATCAGACACCATGAAAACTACAAAATAAAACACATAAAACTCAAGGTTTCAAATATAAATCTCTTAATTATTTCAAAGTCTCTCAAGCAACACTAAAGCTGACCTTCAATCAGCTCGAGGGTGAATTTTCGTTTTGGGGTGAACTATCCCTTTAAGAGCTTTTTAGTGTAAAAAGCTTTTCTAATGTGATACTTCAAGCTGCACATAAAATACGTTAGAAACACGGCTAACATGGGCAGGATTCCTTGCTGATCGTCATAGCGACACCGCATGAAACTGCTGAGGCATCATCTGTAACGCGACACAAACAAGAACAATGGAGGATAATGCAGACTCTGAAAACCACCTGAAGCCCACCAGAGGGGAAAACAACTGAAACGTTGATAAAGTGACTGTAGCAGCTAAAAACATCAGATTTCAGCACGTCAGAGGATCATTTGAGCAGTTTGTGTCGACCTCGGAGGACAAACTCAGTATTTCCTGTAAATCTCATTTGTTTTGTCTCTTTACTTTGATTTTCTGTGAGAAATGATCCCACTGAACAGCCAGAGGTGAAATAATTTGATATTTACAACATCTGATCCAATCTCAGATCATTATTTATTTTTATCTGGACTAATTAGCAGCTGTAACTTTTACTGAGTGTCAGGATCCAAAGTTTCCTCGTTCATCCTGCTGATGCCTCACGTCTGTATCTACTTTTGTCGTTCAGTTTTTCGGTTCTGCAATTTATGCTCAGTACACGTATTCGATATTAATGTGATGATCCATAATAATTAGTCTGCACACTGTTCATCTCTGAGCTACACAGTCTAACAGCACAGAGTGGACCAACAAATAATGAAATAAATGTAAAAACATGAAACCTAATAAAATAAAAAGACTCAGAGTGAAAAAAGTCACTTAATAAAATGAAATATTGATTTTTTTAAATCGATAAAAACACAGTCATTTTTCTTCATCACTGAACTTCTGTCAGTTTTTAATTTCTCCTCTCAAATGCTTTAACACACACACACACACACACACTGTTTAATGTGCATGTGTGTAATATGTTTGCGTTTAATCAATGAGGTTGTAAAGATTAACGAGACTTACAGGAGTAGTTTAGGAGAAACTACAGGATCAACACACGGAGAACAAAGTTTGTTTTAAAGTTTTCTTGTGGTCACAGAAACCTGTTTGTTCCACATAATGATCAGAAATTTTAACATCAAATCCTCGATTTAAACTGAGTGTGTCGAATCATCAAAGTCTCTGACTGAATCAGTTCTGAAAACTGAAAATTCCCACAGACATTAAAGTATCTGCTCATCCCTGACCTGCTGAACGTTTCCTGTCAAAATTCATCGAGACTTTGTCAAAAACTGCAAAAACCACCGAGATGAGTGACAGTGACAACAACATTAATAATGATCCTTTTTCTTTTGCATTTTAGGCCACAACAATCCTAAACACATCCTGGAGGGATGTTCAATGTATCACACCTGGTGTTACTGCAGTATTTTACAGAGCTGCACATCATATACCTACAGAAGATAAGAAATAAGAAATAAACTCGCTATAATAACAAAAGAAGAAGTGTAAGGAAATGAGGAAACAAGACATTCTGAGGAAGTTGATGTGATAAAGTTTATTATAATATTTTAAAAATGCAGTGGACATTAGAAAGAGAAGCTTCAGCACAATAAACTCTGAGATGTTTTTAAATAATTATTCAGTAACTACAGGGTCCATTAATGTTGTTGCAGAGCAAATGAAGAAGCCTGGAGAGAAACACGCTGTGAAGCGAAGTTCTGTGAATTTAAAAGTTTACATTTGAAGAAAGAAATTTAGAAATCAGGCAAAACAGGAAGTAAATTCACAGTTAAAAGGTAAAACAACAATAAAGAGTACACACTGGATCTAAAAATGATCTCACAGTGTCAGCACCTTGCCAGTCCGGTCAGGAGGTCCGTGTTGTCGGCAGGAGCGTCCCCAGTCTCCAGAGCTCTGTGGACGTTCTGCCAGAAGACGCCCGTGTGTTGTCCCGCCTGTGACCAGCTCAGGTAGGCGTTTCACGTTCTCTCGTTACAGCGCTGATGGCCGGATGCCTCAGGACAGCGTCACGTCCTTCGCTGTCAACAGAGGTGACGTCACTACAGAGGCAGACAGGGACAGCTGAGATGGGCACGGGACTAAAGGGTCACTGACCAGGATACAATGCTAAGTTTCATACACGTCTTTGCTCGTTATAACTACACTGTCCAAACAACATACAAGTGAGAACATAGAGGACAACTAGAGATGATTCTAGGAGATATTTGGAGCAGGAAGCACAAATAATACCAAGACAGGCTCACCTGACAGCAGGTCAGGTGCTGACCTGCTGTCAGGTGATTTGTTTAATGGTGTCCTGTAAGTTTCTTCATCAGGTCTTTGTTTATGTGCTTCACTGTCAAAACAAAAAAGTTGAGGAAAACTATTAAGGCAAACATAGAGCAAACAGATTTTTGAGTTTTGAGCAAAACACAAATTCTTAAGTTCTGAAAAAGTTTTACTAACTACTGATCTTTTGTTGAGATAATTAACTTTTCTTCTTTAGATAAACTTAAAGCCTTGAACAGTACAAACTCAAAACATTGTATTTAAAAATATTGAGGAAATTCAGTGAAGTAAAAGTAAATGTTAAAATTTTAATCCGTCCATTGTCTGTAATCACTTATCCTGACTGGTCGTGGTGGGGCAGGAGCCTATCCCAGCTGACATCAGGCGAGAAAAGTTTTATATTTTCAGTTGAAACTATTTAATTTTTCAGGCACTTAAAAAAAAAAAAAAATCAGGTTCAGGTAATTGATAGCAGAAGGCAGCGCCCCCACCTGGCCATCTGAAACTCTCTGGAGCACCACTCGCTCTGCAGGTAGCGGCGGCTGATCACACAGATGGTCTTCCTGCTGCTGTAGATGGCGTCTGTGATGTTCTCTATGATGGGCTTCCCTGTGGAACCAACACATCAGACATGAGTGGCTTCATGTAACGTATTTAAGACCCATGTCCAGACCCAAACAAGTCAGCTGAGCCACGTGTTATAAATTAATTATTGCATTTTTTGCAGCTGTGTGTTTATTTTGTGAAGCCTTACTTGGTATATGGATGAACTGTTTTATAAAAGCAATAAGCCTTAAGAGGCTGTTCTTGACACAGTAAATTTTGATGGTAAATCTATGGAGTTAAAATCATGCCAAAACCTCACAAACACACAAAACATGTTTTACTCACGCCCAACGATTCACAAACAAACTCAGTGTGGTTTGCAAATACAAAACATCATTCACAAACTAATGCATTTTGTTTTGCAAATAAGAAACATACCTATCAAACAAATACATCATGATTCAGAAACAAATACAGCATGTTTTACACATACAAAGAAACATATTTCTTCACTTACAAAAAAATATCCTTCAAGTACAAAAAAAATATCCTTCAAGTACAAAAAAATATCCTTCAAGTACAAAAAAATATCATCTTCGAGTACAAAAAAATATCCTTCAAGTACAAAAAATATTAAAAAAAATCCTTCAAGCACAAAAAACAATTCTACTACTACAAAAAACTGTCACGTGACTTTTGGCACTAATTTTCCGCCCTGCAGATTCACACACAAATGCCAGTAAACTTTCTAAGAACTATCCTGTAATTCACACTCCACAACAACAGGTGGTGCTGTTGATTCAATTTAAGGCTGCCAGGATGATTTTTTTCCCCCCAAATCTTTATTCAAGGCCGCCAACAGGAGCTTCATATGTACTGCGGCGAAAATTATTGTATAAGCAAGCACTACAGAACAGACACTAATGAAAACACCAATTTAAGAAAACAGAATATTTTCAAGATCGCGCTGGGCTGGGCTCGATCTCACCTGAGCAAAAATATTGACACCTCCAAGTGCAGCGCTCTGCACCAGGAGCCACTCAAACTCTCACATTTGTCTGTGGTAAACCTGTATTCATTAATGACTTCAGCATCCAGGTAACGTTTTGTTTTAGCTCATCTAAAACAACTGGTTCCCTTTAGTTTATCTTGCAAAATAACCCGAACGTGCTCATTAACGGTGTTTTCTCGAGGTTGCGGCCAAATAGAGCACTACATCACAGCCCCATACAACACTACACATGATGACAGACATACTTTTAAACAGCGATGATCTATCAGCGATGAAATAAAACACAATCACATTACATCTTCAGAAACATCTTGGTTGAGTCTGTGTTAGAATAATGTTATCTGGATGCTGACATCATTAATGAATACAGGTTTACCACAGACAAATGTGAGAGTTTGATTGGCTCCTGGTGCAGAGCGCTGCACTTGGAGGTGTCAATATTTTTGCTCAGGTGAGATCGAGGCCCAGCCCAGCGCGATCTTGAAAATATTCTGTTTTCTTAAATTGGTGTTTTCATTGGTGTCTGTTCTGTAGTGCTTGCTTATACAATAATTTTCGCCGCAGTAGATATGAAGCTCCTGTTGGCGGCCTTCAATAAAGATTTGGGGGGAAAAAAGTTGTCCTGGCAGCCTTAAATTGAATCAACAGCACCACCTGCTGTTTTGGAGTGTGAATTACAGGACAGTTCTTAGAAAGTTTACAGTCATGTGACAGTTTTTCGTAGTAGTAGAATTGTTTTTTTGTACTTAAAGGATATTTTTTGTACTTCTTCTACTTCTTTGTATGTGTAAAACATGCTGTATTTGTTTCTGAATCGTGATGTATTTGTTTGATAGGCACGTTTCTTATTTGCAAAACAAAATGCATTAGTTTGTGAATGATGTTTTGTATTTGCAAACCACACTGAGTTTGTTTGTGAATCGCTGGGCGTGAGTAAAACATGTTTTGTGTCTTTGTGAGGTTTTGGCATGATTTTAACTCCATATAAATCTTCCATCTTATTCATATTATCTATAACCTGTATGTGCAGGAACAAATAGCTTGACAGGCATAGTGTCAGTGACGAAGGGGAGTGGAGCTCTGTGAACATTCATTTGAACTTTTGACTGAAGAACGTGGATTTTGGTCACAATTTTTTAATGTTCTGCAGGACAGAAACACTGAAACTAAATCATGGTATGAAACCAAAGGAAGGTAAAAGTATGTAACTGATTGGTTATTTCCTCACAGCAGTTTGAGGCAGGAGAACACTTCTACAAACCTTCGACCTGGACTGATCTTCAGGATGATAACCGACTCACACGAGGCTGCTGAAAGCTGAAGTACATTTTTAAATCTGAGAAGTATTTTCCAAGTACATCTAATTCTGATCTGACACCTAAAGCTGCATTAAAACCAGTGAAGCATGTTTGAGAGACCAATGTGTTACCCAATGTGTCGGTTATCAGACATCGAGGTACCACGAGCTGAAAAAGCAGATGTGAAACTCTGAACAACATGTAGATGCTTTAAAATAAACTGTATACTGTACCTCTGCCTTCACTGCATCTCTGACAGGAACAAAATAAGACGAAGAGAGGACAGACGAGGAGACAAGTCTAAATGTGACTGTTGGCTTTTCAAACAATAAAGACAAATGTAGTTTCAAACAATTACTAACTAATGTTGAAAGTTGTTGCAAATATCATTAATTTTCAAAGTTCTGCATGAACAAAAACTTGTCCTATTTAAATAACAGCATGGATGAGGATTTGAAGTATACAGTTATATTTGTATATTTATAATTATAATACATATTATGTTATCAGATTGTTTATACTGATGCATTCCAGTGTCTAAAATGTCCACCTGAGACTTCATATATCTCGTGATATTTTCAGCCTTTGCCTTTGGCTTGAGGGGTGCACTTTAAGAAACTATGTAGTAACGTGTTGGTTCTGTGCGATAAATCATTTGAGGGTTAGAGATTCAGACAGACAGTGTAAGTGTTTACCTGGTTGGAAGTCTCTGTGGTGCAGACAGAGTCTCCAGCCCTGCTCTCCCTCCAGCACTGGAAGCATCTCTCTGTAAACCCAGGCTTCGTTGTGAATGTTGTAGGAGATGAAGGCATCGTACTGATGTGGAGTTCCCTTCTTCCTCTTGCTGCTGTTGTAGAGGAAGGCCAGGAAGAGGTAAAAGGCGTAGGTTAGCTGCCACCTCAGAAAGTGGTAGATGAAGGATGTGAGAAGTGTTAGCACCACCAGACAAGTGCTGGAAACAAAGCAGAGAAAGTTAACATCCATCCAACAGGACTGGATGTCAAAGTCCAGCAACTTGCTTCCCTGTTCAGCCGCGGGAAAGGAACAAGTGTACTGATGGCCATTCACAACCTGTGTTTGGTTGTTGCTCTTCACCCACTGGATAAAGCCAGCGTTAGAGCAGTCACAAATTAAAGGGTTATTGTCCAGGTCCAGATATGTTAGTGAGGGGACAGACAGGAAGACGGTCTCATTGATCACTGTGATCTCGTTGTTGGTCAGAATCAAACGTCTGAGTGCAGACAGGTCAGCCTCAACCAGAAAATCCAGAGACTTGAGTTTAGTGTTAGAAAGGTCAAGAGACTGCAGGTTTGGGATTGGCTGAAACAGTTTAGGGCTCAAATCTGACAAATCAGTCTGCCCAATTGTCAATCTCTTGAGTCGTTGATTGAACTGAAATGTGTCCGGATCTGGTGCAGAAATATAGACGTTATCAGCTCTGAAGTCCTCTAAATGTGTCATTGCCTGGATAAGTTCTACTGGTACGTCCAAGGGGAGACCATAGTGATACCCCCTGCAAATTATTGTGAAATTCTTCAGAGATTTTAAATGGAACAAAGATTCATAAACACTTGGATGAGGACTTGTGAAACTGCCATCGGTATCGAAGTAGATTGTAAGATTTTCTAAGTAAGGCACTTCCCTGAACCGATCTTCAATTTCAAGGGGAAGAGATACAACAAGAGTTCCAAGTTTGTTCAGTCCCTCAAAAGCCCTATGTTTCACCCTTTCAATTTTATTTGACACCACATCCAAATATTCCAGGGACCCTAATCCTTGAAAATCCCCCTTTTCAATAATTATAATAAAGTTTTTTTTCAAATCCAAAAACTTGAGCTTTTGCAAGCCTGTTTTGAAGGCACCTCCCAAAGTCCACAGCAGGTTGTCACTCATATCTAAAACCTTCAGATCATTAAGATTTTCAAAGACACGCTGGTCCAGTTTGGAAATGCGGTTGTTGTTTAGATATAGCTCTGTGAGGCACGTTGTGTTTATGAAATCCTCACAGCCCAATTCAGAGATAATATTGTCATTAAGACTTAGGATCTCGAGGGAGGACAGACTCCTAATGTCATCCGGCACTTTGGTGAGATAGTTTGCCTCTACACGTAGGCATGTCAGTTGTTTCATCAGTCGCAGCGAGCCTTTGGGCAGTTCAGTCATGTAATTATGGGACAAGTCAAGCTCACGGAGTTGAGAGCAAGGTTCAACTTTTGCACTGACATTAGCAAAATTGTTGTTTGACAGATCCAGGTTCTTTAGCGTTGGTATTTTGCAGACCGTAGCTAAGAGACCTTCAAGGATTAATTTCTTCATATTAATCAGTCTTAAATGTGTCAGTGAGTCAAGACTCTGCAGGACTTTTTGGATCTCATCAAAAGAAATCAAAGTTTGACCGAAGTACAGTTGAGTGATGCTCTTCAGTAGAGTCTTGTCAGGTATGTCCCATTTCATGCCAGCAGATTGGCCACTTCTAGAAAGGTCTATAATCTCAAGGTGAGGAAAGATTGCTGTTGTGATGCTGAACTTTTCAAATTCATTATAAGAAACGTCTAACACCTTCAGGCCTGAAGCCTTGTTCAGCAGCAGATCTTTGGTCTGAAAGGAGGGAAATCGATTTCCTCTAATGTTCAGAGTCTGTAGGTGTGGTAGCTGTAGGATGGGCTGAATGTCAGCAACTTGTTTGAGGTTGTTGTCACCTAACACCACAGTCTGTAAGCTGGACAAGGACTGAAAGGCCGAGGTATGAATGAACTGAATAAAGTTAGTTTGGAGGTCCAGCATGATAAGGTTTGACAGTCCCTGAAAAAGGTCTCCTGTCAGCTCGGTGAGCTTGTTACACCCTAAGTCAAGTTTTGTCAACAACCCCAAATGGATGAAAGATCCATCGTCCACGTGAGCAATATGATTTGAGTGCAAGTCTAAAACTTTCAGGTTCAAAAAGTTATGGAAATCTTTTCTGTTAATTCGTTCAAGCAGATTATCATTGAGTGTTAGTGAGCCTGCATATCTGGGGATGTCATCAGGGACAGTAACCAGGTGATGGTATGAGCAATCAAAAGAAACATCAGCCAAGGCATCGTCAGAATAATTGATGGTGCAGTTTTCCAGTGAATAAGAAAGTAAAGGGTTGAGATGAAGCAGCAGACGGAGAAGCGAGACGAGAACACTCTTTGTGAAGCACAAAGACAATCCTCCCCTCGGCAGCATGCTGATCTGCAGGACCATCAGTTGTTTGTTGAGTTACTGTGACATGGAGATTAGTTGCTGTTAATGTTTCTCAAGGTTGTAAATCTGTAAAAGAAAACACAACTTATCACACAAAATGACTTCATACATTCATACATTTTAGGAGATACACCTTCTATTGACTGACTTACTGTGACAACAACTGTCTTTTCCTGTGAGACAGCTTGGAGTAAATCTGAAATACAGATAAATGTATAATCAGCAAAAGTGATTATTTCATTAGAGTCATTTGCAGCCACGACCACAAAATTTAAAGATACAGAGTTAAACACACTGTATCTCACACTTTCTACACCACACACCTTCAGAAAATATTGAGCTTAACATGTACCACCTTACTGTTTTGTGTCATTTGGTGCTGGCAGGTGTTGCAGACACTTCTCATAATCGTTCCACTTTGGAGCCACAGTCATGGTGTTTTGAACCACCAGTTTTCAGTGTCTTTACTATACCTCTGGTTACTATGTTGCCATCACACTAGCTTGTAACTATCAGTCATCAGGCTGATACTAGAACAGAAATATAGACAAGAAAATTGCATTAAAACTGCATTTCATTCATCTCATATTTTATGTATTTTCATTCAAGATTTTATAGTATTTCGATAGTATTATACGTTTTAAAAATAATTACGTTAATTATTATTAAAAATTGTAATTTTTCCACATACCACTAGAGGGAGTTTGTGTACTATCAGTGGTACATGTGCCACAGTTTGAGAATCTAAAACATTGTGGTCCAACCTATCTCATTGTATGTCCTGTGTTGTTTTAGTAGCGATAAAGCAAATCCACCTCACAGCGACTTCTCATACCTCTCTCAGACCAGCTGCTGGTTTTGGGTAAATACATGTCAGAAACTGTTAGGCATGCATGTGCACCTGTGTTTGTAGATACTGGCCAGAAGCTCTGTCTAAAACTGAAATTTTAACATGCATCGTTGGATCTTGGTTGTTTTATCTATATGTTTTCACATAGGGCGAGATTTTAGCCATTGAATGATTGGATCTTAAGTTTTAAGTCTTGCAGTCAGGGGCAGGACTGCTGCTAATGTAACCAGCTTCTTTTTAGCATGTGAGCTAGCTAGACAACAGGCACAGCAGATAATATCACCATTATTGTTTGCCACCACCACCAAAGAGGAGGGAACTACACCTGTCTTACCCACTTACCTGAAGCTGTTCCATCACAGTGGGCCATTCTTGGGCCTGTGCCAGTAAGTTTTGGTCCTGTTATGACCTCCTGTGTGCTACAAGTCTACTCTCCCCTGTGTGTTCCCATTGTGGAGCCCTCACAAGTAAGTTTTGCCCAGTACTGCCCCTGTTGACCAAAGCTACACCAAGAATACTAGCTCCTACCACCATTAAGACTAGTTTTACTGGCCTATTTGATATCAGCATATATATGACATAGGAGTTTTCTAACCATGAATTATTCTCCAAACCGCAGTTTTAAAAAAAGTTAAGATGTTGTGTAAAATGTAATGAAAAACAAAATGCAATGATTTGCAAAAACTTTTTCATATGCATCTATAATCAGATGAACATGAAAGATATTTCATGTAAACAGCTGTTTGGAACGTTCCACAGGTGAACAGGTGAGTTGGTAACAGGTGACAGGATCATGATTGGGTATTAAAGGGACGTCCTGGAAAGACTCAGTGGTTCACCAGCATGATGGGGTGAGGTTCACCACTTTGTGAAAAACTACAAACAGTCCAACAGTTTAAGAACGTTTGTCAACACAAAACTGCAGGAATTTATAGATTTCACCATCTACAATCCATAATATCATGAAAAGATTCAGAGAATCCAGAGAAATCTCTGCACGTAAGGAGCGAGGCTGAAAACCAACACTGAATGTCTGTGACCTTTGACCCCTCAGGCAGCACTGCATTACAAACTGCATTAAAAACCCACATCATTGTATAAAGGATACTACATGGGCTCAGGAACACTTTGGAAAACCGTTGTCAGTAAACACAGTTTGTCTCTGCAGCTACAAATACAAGTTAAGACTCGACCATGCAAAGAGAAAGACATATATCAACAACATCCAGAAACACTGCAGACTTCTGTGGGCCCGAGCTCATCTGAGATGGACTGACGCAAAGTGGAAAAGTGTGCTGTGGTCTGACGAGTCCACATTTCAGATTTTGTTGTTTTCACTAATCATGGACGTTATCATGGATGTGATCTTAGCTGCAGAACTGCAACAATTAATCAATTAAGTGACTATTAATTAATTACCAACTATTTTTATAAAATAAAAACCAAATAATCATTTTGAAGCTTTATTTGAGCTTCTCAAATTTGAATATTTTCTGATTTCTTAAATCCTCTTTGACAGTAAATTCAATACATTTGTGTGTCTCCACCTTCAGCTCTGGAAAACACTGATCAACATTTTTCAGCCATTTGTGCACCAAACAACTAATCAATTAATCAAGAAAATGATCAACAGATTAATCAATAATGAAAATAGCAAATAGAAAACTTAGAAAGCTTATTCCACCAACCAGGATCCTCTGAATCTCATCACCCAACTCACAAAGAAAATCTGAAAATCTTCACACTCAAGAAGCTGCAACATGTTTGTACAATTCACTTATTAAACTTATTTTATCTCTGGTGCATTCTAGAAAATTTCTGTATCAGAAACCAGAATAAATATTGATTATCACCAGATTTATTGTCTCCATCAAGAAAAATAAGTCTTGAGAGTTATTAAATGAAGCTGTTTTGTGTTGGGAGGTGTTATATTTATTTCAGTTTCAGTAAAGATTAGTAAGTTTTTCTGATACTCACAGCTGATCTGTAGAGCGTCCCGTCTCGGCTGTCAGAGCTCGTCTCACTTCTATTTCCACGACAGCAGCAGAGGAAGTGAGGTGAAGGTTAAATGACTTCCTGTTAGATCTGAGTTCTTCCCCCATCCTCAGACACACAGACAAACTTCTGCCTCAAAATCAATCTCAACTAACAGGCTTCATTTTCCTGTTCAGCAACATGTTCAGCATTTATCCAGAGAGGTTTCAACAAAGAGTTCAGGCCCGAATTCACCAAGTTTTAGCAAATATTTAAGACTTTAAAGTAAATATTCCACAATGTTTCAGTAGATATAAAAAAAAAACAATTTTTAGCAAAGTACTCATGAAAGGTTTGAAGAAAGTTGCAGGAGACGTTCACAGGGTTCATTCACAGGAGAACATTGTTTCATTTCACATGACAAAGACAGTTTACAATCTACAAAAAGTGAAATTGTATTTTAGGAAATGAAAGAATGTTTGGCTGCTCTTTTTATTGTCACAGCACGGTCATATTAAATGACCGTGATGTGACAGTAAAGGCATTTTAAATATTTTAAAAGCGGATACTCTTAGAAAGTTGAAGGAAGTTGCAGAAATCCAGAACATATATAACAGGTAAATATGATAATGATTTCTGTTTTCTCTCTGTCATGTGATCACTGAGAGGTCACATGACGCACCTGTGCTGATTCATGTGTCCTGATTTGTGTTGGACGATAAAAACAAACATGAGAATAAACAGAAACACACAAACATGTGAGCGCAGACACCAGTGACAGGTGATAATTACAACTTCCTGTCAGCCTTTATTCTTCTTCTTCTCCTTCTGTCATTAAAGTGAGACCTGATAATTAGCCTCCAGTCCTCCAACAGCTTTCATCTCTTCTGTTTTCTTCTTTTCATGTCCCTGAAGTGTCCTCTTTTGTGACACTCTCACAGCTTGGACTTGCAAATTAGGCTTCCTGTCATGGTCACCCACTGGGGGCTTCTGGGTAACGCAGTTCAAAGAAAAAAAAGGTGGTGACAGCAGTTAAAGTTGTCCTGGTGATGTGGAAAATAAAACAGTTCATAAAGTTTCCTGAATCGTCTGCTGTCATGTGATCTTGTTTTTGTTTTTGAAATTAGTATGATGTCATCATGTTGATACAATGTCAACTTTCTTCAAAATGAAAATACTTGACATCATAACATCAACATGTGTCACAATGACATCACACTGTATTGTTTTGCCATGATGACATCATAACACTGATTGCTTTGTTACCATGGTGACACAATGCCAACTGTTTTGTTGCCTCAGTGACATAAAAAATATAATTTATTGTTACCATGGTGACATCATAATGTTTACTGTATTGCTACTGATGGTGACATAATAATTTCAGTTATTTTGTTACCATGTCACCATAAAAGATCAATTATATTGTTACCATGGTGACATTTTCTAAAAAAATCTTTATTGCATCTCACAAAGAACCAAGACAGATCTCTGATAGGAGGCAGAGACCCAGAGGCCTAATGGACAAGGCATCAGCCTCCGGAGCTGGGGATTGTGGGTTTGAGTCCCACCTGGGTCGAGAGAATTTCATCTGGATGATTCTGATGGATGTTTAGGGACCTTGGGAAAAAAACTGTCACCACCTGGATTTAACTAATCAAACAGATCCTTCCACTGGATCATTACTGCAGTGATTAATATGTTTCAGCTGGCAACAAGTTATTTAACCCTGACTGATGCAGTGAGCAGCTTCTTATTTCTGAAACATGTCAGAAGACACATCCTGTGGTTGTGGAAAAGATGTAACTCTGTTTCAGGAGAGTCAAATTATTGACCTGCATCAAGCAAAGAAAATAAGGAGACTGATGAAACTAAAACTGGGTTAAGAACTGTCTGACACATTATTAAAACCTGGAAGGATGGTGGTGAACCATCATCTTCAAGGAAGAAATGTGGTCAGAAAAAAATCTTGAATGATGTTTGGTGAAATCAAACCGTAAAAAATCAACAGTAGAAATCACAGCTGTGTTTAATAGTGAAAGTAAGAACATTTCCACACTCAATGTGAAGAGAAGTCAAGGGACTAAACAGCTGTGAGACTGATCAGAAAAAAAGGCTTCAGTTTGCTGGGGAGCATAAAGATTGGACTCTGGATCAATGGAAAAAGGTCATGTGGTCTGATGAGTCCAGATTTACCCTGTTCCAGAGTGATGGGGGCATCAGGGTAAGAAGAGAGGCAGATGAAGTGATGCACCCATCATGCCTAGTGCCTACTGTACAAGCCTGTGGGGGCAGTGTTATGATCTGGGGTTGCTTCAGTTGTTCAGGTCGAGGTTCAGCAAAGTTATGTGTCCAAAAAATGAGGTCAGCTCACGACCTGAATATACTGAATGGGCATATTCCAAGATGACAATGTCAGGATTCATCAGGCTCAAACAGCGAAAGAGTGGTTCAGGGAGCAGGAGACGTCATTTTCATCATCATTATTTTCTTCTTGAAGAGTAAATATAACAAATAAATAAATAAAAAGAAGAAAAAATAGCAGTTCCAACAATCATACAGTTGACATATATTAAGAGTCTTTAAAGATTTTGGGTTTGTAAAGTGCTGAATAGTTTCTACACCTTTAAAATTTTGGTGACATCATCATGCTAACTGTATTGTAGCTTCAGTTCCAGTTTTCCATGAGTTAGCTTCCAGATCTTCCAAGATTAGAATTAGCTTCAGGCCCAGCTGACTCATAGTTAGCTTCAGTTTCAATTAGCTTAATTCTATCTATATCTATATATCTATATATCTATATCTTGGTTCAGTTCCAGCTAGCTTAGCACTCTTGGTCAACTTGGAGTTAGCTTCGAGGATTAAGTCTACAAAACCCTGCTGACTCTTGTGCTGACTAGCATGAGTAGCCTAGCTAGGAAACAAAATAGGCTACAACATGACTTGGATTTATTTGACATTGGATTTTTTTAATGCTATGCTAACAGTTTCACTCTGTTTCCAGTCTTTGTGCTAAGCTAGGCTAAAATGTCTCTGCACAAGACATGCAGAAATTCATCTGACATCTTTCTACCAAAGAAGAAGAAGAATCTGTAATGAAGGACTAGTGGTTTTCATATTTTCTGGTTCCTTTTCTTCCTCTTTTGTCTGTTTCAGTTTATTCTCCTGGAGTCTGTTCCGGTGTCAGTCTGCCTGTGGTTCTCCGTTCTCCCTCCCAGTCCGTATCTTTTGACTTTTCTGTGCCCGTGTCTCCTCCTCTCTGTTCATCAGTCCATTAAGGAGACGAAGAGTTGCCTTCAGCTGCTCCTCTTCACATTTACATACAGCTCATACATATCAAACCTCAGAGGAGTCACAGCTGAGATTAAAGCTCAGTTTCCACTCACAGGTTCACAAACTGCACCGTGATGTGAAAGTGAGGTTCACTTCCCTCGGTGGAGCAGAGCGCTAACACTGTCAGGAGGCCGTGGGTTCAAATCCCACCGGAAACGCCGATGCCAGAAATATACGCAGATTTTCCAGGTGTTGGGCCTAATGTGAGTTTAAACAGAGGTGAACTTCTCCTGAGAATAACAAGAAGTGAAGTGTTTCTACTTTATAAAAACATCTCCTCCGACCAAAGAACGACCAGCACACACAAATCTGACAGATGTGAGCAGAACTGTAAATACAACTTGTAACAGACGTGAGGTTTGGTAGCACTTAGCACTTGCGTGATTTGTTGCGATGGAGAGACCGGCTTACTGAAAGACCAGATTCAAATCCACAAAAACATGATGTGATAAAATCCTGTGGCGCAGCAAAGAGATCATTTTTTGGAAGTTTCCAACACAGCAGTAAGTGGACCCTGAATGGATATCACTCTGTTAGCGTATATACGTGTTTTATTTGAGCCCACTTCAGCCTTCCTCTCGAGATAAAATCTGAAATTCTTCCTTTGTGATTTTCACATATATCCAAGGCTGCTGAATTAACATTTTGTACATAAAATAGTGGAGTTGTTGTTACAGTGACAAAGTCCACAAACACACAGGCGTCCACGAAGGATCCTTGAACTCCTTCAACCCGCCTGCTTGTTGTTACGTCCTGAAAAAAAGAAAAAGAAGATGATGTAAATGCAATAATTCACAGCCTCTTCAGGGGCTTTTTATGATGTCTGAGTTTGTTTTGGTCTGAAATGTGTCTGAATGACTCTTCATTGTGCTCTTTGCTGCATCACGGCCACTTCACTTCAGACGTTAAGTGCCGCTTGAAAACGAACAAAAAGATCTTTAAAAGGCCTTCAAACTCTGCAAGGAAGTTTCCACAGACACTGAGCACTCCTGAAAGAGAACAGAGGAGGTCTGACTGTGTTATTCACCTCAAGTAGACCCCGCTGAACCAAAACACAGAATAACACTTGTACTTTTAAAATTGTCTGCCATCGCCCGGCCCAAACACCAATCTGACACGCAGATTCACTCCTTCTGCTCATTTCCAGCTCTGTATTCTGGGACTCCACCAGAAGAGCTTTGCATAAATCACAGCTCAAATTATGATCCTGCACTGGCTGTTTATGCAAACAAAAGTTAATGATAATGACACGTTTTATTCAGCAAGATAATCTTCACTAAGCTAATAAACCATTTTAGGATTTTTAAAGTGTAAATGCAAGTAGGCTCATTCAGCCACTTGTTAGCAAAGATGCATAAAAGCTTCTAAATTCAGTTGTGGTGTATTTACTGATGCATTTTATGTCGTAGAACAACCACAGACCATATTACAGACATCAAACCCAAACACACACACACGCACAAAAAAAACTTCCAGATGAGGGAACCAGAGGTACAAATATGCGTACTCATTTCTGGGTTTTCCCAAGAAAACTAAAAGGTTACCTCACTTTTTTCACTGAATTTGGGTAAACTGGATTATTATGGAGAAACTCTAACAGTTTCCTGATGGACAGATAGCTTTACTTGTTGCTAAAGTATCTTGGGGACGGTTGGTGTTTACGGCTCTAGGACAGGAGCTTTGGACGGCCAGGAGGAGGAGGTTTTCAGGTCCAGGGTGAGGGTGACCCAGCAAGGAGCTAACTAAGCGTCTGGCCAACAGCAGCTCTCTAAAGCTATCTGTCCATCAATATTTTGTTATCTAAAAGCTTTGAAAGTTTCCTTGTTTTTTTTCTCTGCAGCACTCAGCAGGATAAAACCATAACTCCATAACTGATTTATGAAGTTTCCTGATGGACGGATAGCTTTACTTGCTGCTAAAGTCATCCTACAGGGAGTTTGGAGCACCAGGAGAGTGTTGGTGGACCGCTGAGAAGAGGAGGTTTTCAGATCTGGGATCAGTTTGCCATTAATATTTCAGAGTATAAAGTGAAACGTCGATATTGCACAGGAATACATTAATATAGCTGTCAGTTTGTCAGTCCTCCTCTGTGTGGTGGTTATGAGGTATTAAGTGGAGAATATGATCATATGTTTCTTAATAAATGTTTTTAGTATTACCTATAAGCAGCAGTCAGGTTTGTATGCTCCATATATCTAAGAGTCTCTGTAAAACTTTTCTGTTTGTATTACATTAGAATTAAATGAATCCATATCTTACACTGCGCTGTAGCTGCTCTGTCTTATCTGTTTTATTCTATTTTAGTGTCTTTTCATGTTGCTGTGTGTTTCTCGTCTTAATGCTTTTCTGTCTGATGTAAAGGACTCTGAATCGAAAGCTGCTGCCGGCCTCGTCTCAAGCGTCTGCAGGTTGATTTTCATTGAAGTGAACTGAAGGAAAACACAATAAAACTGATGATGATGATTTTGTGAAAACAGCGTAAAGATTTTGTCTTTTAACTTCAGTCTTTTTATTTCTAATTATGTGAAATAAAAGCCATGAAACGGAGCACATGACGTGTTTGGTATTCTCACTGGCTCTTGTCGACTCGAGCCTTTAATCCCTCCTCTCCTCTTTCTCAAACCCAACAACTAAAGTCACAGATAAATATTGGAAAACCCTAAAGTTGGCTTTAGTAACTTTAGTTTTCACACAGCTGCAGCAATATGGCAAAATGTGGAGAAGAATGGAGGGATTACTGGTGATTAAGAAGCCGAGCCCGGTTCTTTTTTTTCTTCTGGAGCGTAATCCACCACCGGGCCGCGACTCCATCGCTCTGCTCTCCTGACAAAAGCCTCTGAAACCCCCCCCCCCACAAAAAAAATCAACTTCACTTCAAATAACTGCTCTCAATGGCAGCAGAGAGGCTCCTTTTCTCTGCTGCAGTGCTTCAAAACCGCTTAGCAGGAAGCAAGAATGCAGAAAAAACTGGGACATCCGAACCGAAAGGCCTTGAATTCCTTCTCTTATCTTTTGAAAAAGGGCGAAGGGAGGGAGCAGGCGAGCCCCCCCCCACCACCACCACCCTCCTGTTCCTATTCACACTCATCTAACAGATTAAATACAGATGAAATATTAATGCAGATCTTTTATGGCGAAGGGTTCCTGGAGATAAATCTGCAGGAGCTGAGACTGATGAGCAGATCCAGCTGGATGTTATCGGCGCGGTGGCGGCCATGTTGGAGATCTGTCCTCACACGTTTGAAAAGGAACAGTCACAAAGGAAGAAGATTTCTTTTTCAAACAGCCAGAGTCTCATTTTCATGGTTTTGTCCGTCAGTCATGTCAGTCAGGAGCCGTCTGTTAGAGTCTCTGTGTCACCACCTTTGAATAAACGCAGGTTCTCATGGTGGAACAAGCTGTGAGGACATTCAGACTTTCCATGTTCGATCTGAAGCAAAATTACCAGCCTGTTCATGTTCCCAGGTCGTCAAATACTGACCTGTTGTTGATGTTCTGGTCAGTATTTGTGATTCCACCAGCAGTGCCTTGTTGCTCGTCTACTCTGTTTCAAATATGAAGCAGTTTTTGATGTTTGACACGTCAAACTGCACAGAGCAGATTTAAGATTTGCTTTTGCTGGAAAAAAAGCATAGTTTAGAAGAATCTTACATACAGAAACATCAGAGAGAATCCAGTCAATTTTCAAAATAAAAGACTTCAGAATCATAAAAACAGACAAATCAAATCAAATCAACAAAATCTGAGCAAGTCAACATAATCAGGTGGGCAAAATGTTCTGCTGGTGGGGTATGCAGTCCAAAAGATTTTATATTTTTAATTCTGATATGTATATACATATTTTTTATTTTTTATCTTAATTTTTATAAGTATCTTATTGTCACTTTCTATCTGTACTGTTTGAGCTGATGTGACATGTGAAAAAGTTTATCTTGTCTTAACTGTGACAGACGTGCCGTGCTCAGTGGAATCTACTGGTTAGTGGCTAAATAAGACACCCTGGGCTTGTGACCTGGTATAAAGAGCAAGAAGGTCTGCACACAGAGGAGGCTGAGGTGGACGGACAGATCAATCAGATGCAGGACTTTTATCCAGGAGACGGGGGTTCATGTCCCATGAGAAACCAAAACTTTATTGAAAGTTTAAAAGTACAAAAGTACGTGTATCATCTTGCAACTCGTTTCACCGACATACATAATATCTGATGTACATAATGTCACATGATGTTCTTTTTTTAACCAAAAACAAGGTCTTTTCCTAAAACTAACCACGTAGTTTTTGTGGAAAAATCTCACCAAACTGCAGCTGTTTTTAGAACTTTACTAAAAACATTTTCTGTCAGAATCTCATACAGACACTGAAGGGTACGATGTGCATCAGTCAAAAATTCTGAAGCTTTTGAGAAGTTTTCCAAGAGGATGAGAGAACAGAACAGAACAGAACAACAGAACAGAACAGAACTGATTAGCACGCCAACATCAGATGCACACCGTCTACAAACCAATTAATATCAAGAACAGAGACACGCAGGTGATGACGACAGGACGCAGGGATGTCATGTAGTTCTTTAGTTTCTTCAGTTCTTTTGTGCACTTTCATTAATTGCAACATGAAACCAAAACTAACTGGATCAAATGTAAAAACAGTAACAAAAACATGAAACGATCTTAAAGGTGTGATCACACTGAGACGCAAACATGTCATCAGCAAAACAAAGTTTTCTCTCGTTTGTACGTTTCCTCTGCTCGCTGCGAGTCAGTGTGTTTCCTAAAAACGCTGATCAGAAGTATTATTTAATATGTTGACACACACACACAGTGTATGTTGCCAAGGAAACAAGAAATGTAATGTAATGAGGTGTGTGGTGTGTGTGTGTGTGTGTGTGTGTGTTAATTGAATAGATTGCTAAGAGACCATCTTTTGGCTCAGAACAATCAACACCAGGTCTGATTTTATGATTCGATCAGCAAATACACACACACACACACACACACACACACACACACACACACATTAAATATTTGACTCACTTGTACAAACTTTATTAACGTTGTTAATAAAGTTTTTGCAGCTCTTTTACCTCCTGCGTCGACACATTCACATGAACTTTGCACTGACGAACAGAACAGAGAAGAAGAAGTTTCTGTTTTGAAGTTTTCATCAGAGGATCAGAGTCGTTTTATATTTCATGCTTTTGTCTCTCAGATTAACAGGAAGAGATTTAAAGTGAGTCTCCACCTGAATCTGAACATCAGGAGACACATGCAGCCTAAAATCTCAAGTGGTAACTTTCAGGTTGTCACTTTGGTTTAATGAGCCCACGATGTTTTCAGTGTTCAGCCAAAGTTCCTCCACCCAAATCAAACTGACAGGTTATCTTTGTTTCCCAACAAATACACAGACTTTTACTGGTCTACGCTGATTTCAGGATTTTACAGGCTGTTTTTGGGATTGTTTCGGTCTAAAATGCCTGATTTATTTATCAGCTTTTCTAAAAGAAAAATTGCAGTGCATGTTGGTAGACTTGTAGTCAAGACCGCCTAAACCGAGACCAAGACACTACCAAGACCAGAGAGTATCAAGACCAAGACAAGACCAAGACCAAGACCAAGACAGACCAAGTCAAGACCAAGACTAATTCAGCTCAAGACCGAGACCGAGACCGAGACAACAAAAAAAAACCTAGTTTTTTGTCATCTTGCATGAGTTGTAGAACATAAGCACCATACTGGGTTCAGCTGCTTAGTGTGCTATTAAGGACTGACATGACTATTAACTAGTCCCAAAGTCATCTAACAAAATAACAAGCCTCCAACACCACCCTGCACCTCAAAAAAAGTCTAATGAATGGTAAATATGTCACTGATTTAAATTGTACTTAATTTGTAGATGAAACGTGAATTTTAAATATTAAAGATACACACAATTATCAACTTGAAATTGCATTATTTACCATTATAGTAGCCAAATTACACTGTATAATATCAGCATCACTGAAATGGCATAGGCCTAATGCTTAATCAATCACAACGATATGCAAATATTATTCAAAGGCCAATGATGCCATATATTTATTCAAAAAAGGCCATTATAAGCACAATACTGTAATTAAATACATAGACACACATGCAGGTGCACCAAAAAATGCATTAAATCAAATGCAAAATACAAATAAAAAACTGTACTTCAAATTGTACAAATCCCTTCGAGACCACTCGGCCTGTCCGAGACATTGCGAGACCGAGAGACCTGAGACCGAGACAAGACCGAGACCAAAGACTGTCGAAGGCCGTGACAAGACCAAGACCACAAAAAAGTTGTCTTGAGACCGGTCTTGAGACCAAGACCGGTCTCGAGAACTACAAGTCTACATGTTGGGATGTTCCAGTTAGAACAAAACTTCATTCCAGTGTAAAACAAAACACTGACCGGGTTCATCGAGACAAACGTGTCTGATGTCAAATCTGTGGCAAAGTTGTGGAGTTTGAACAAAATTGCAGGGCCATGCAGAGTTCACAGGGATTGGTTGAATTTGTGTGAAATGTTGTGATCACAACATCACAACTTTCTGGAGGGACTGAATTTTTATGTGTGTGAACTGAAGTTTGAGGTGAAGTGTGAACTTCAAACCCCAACTGAACTGTTAATTGTTTTACTTTATTTGATTATTTCACTTCCTTTTTCAAGTCTTGTACAAGTTCTGCTGTGAAGTCTGAGGTCACAACAACAAGTCTTTATTATACACAACACACACACACACGCACGCATGCACGCACACATCACACACACACACACACACACACACACACACACACACACACACACACACACCACACACACACACACACACACACAGTCCCAGCTCAGGCTCAGTGTAATATAACAGGACTGTGTTATTATTGTGGGGACGATGAGATTATTTACTGTGATATCAGTCAGCTCCCTGAAGACAAACAGCTTTATTACATTCAGAGTTCATTAAAGCTGCAACACACACACACACACACACAGAGAGGACATTACAATCAGGCTGCAGCAGGTTAAACAGCAGGCCAGCGTGAACACGAGCAGCTGATCAGATACTGACTGATGTTTCTTTACACCTTCAGAAAGAAAAACACAAAAACAGGCTGATTTACAACTTCAGTTCCAAAACTGTGGTAAATATTCTCATTCTGAGAATATCTAACCCATTCTGATATCTGCAACATGTTTCAAAAAAAATGTGACAGCAGCAACAAAAGACTGAAAGTTGTTGAACGCTCCAGAAAAACTGCAAACAGTCCAACAGTTTCAGAACGTTTGTCAACACAAAACTGCAGGAATTTATAGATTTCATCCCTGACGTCTGTCTCAGAGACGTCCCTGATTATTTCAGAGAGACGATGCAGAGACACATTGTGGACGTGTTCCAACAGCGTGTCTTCGTAGTAAAAGAGTTCAGGTACTAGACTGACCTGCCTGCAGTCCAGACCTGTCTCCCATTGAAAATGTGTGGTGCATTATGAAGCACAAAATACGACAACAGAGACCAAACAGGACTATTGAGCACCTGAAGTCATATATCAAGCAAGAATGAGAAAGAATTTCACTTTAAAACTTCAACAAACACTGACTGAGTGTTAAAAGAACAGCTGATGTCTCACAGTGAGAAACATGCTGCTGTCACAACACAATGACTGCAGATTTACTGAAAAAGATAAACTTTATCAGTTTGAACATCTTTGTGCTGAATTCAACTGAACATAGGTTGAAAATTATTTGCAGATCATTGCATTCTGTTTTTGCATTTTACGTCCCGACTTTTCTGAATGAATGCAAACAGGATCCTTGTTTTATTTTGAAATTCACTGCATCTCCAAAACTCTCACAACACAAATGTATCTATGCAAACTGTTTACGACATTTTTTCTGCATTTTAATGAGAGTAACATGAAGAAGTTTGTCGTTCTTCAACTCTTCTATAAGTTTTCACGCTGAATTCTTTTGACTAAACTGATTAAATCCACAGATTTAAAATAAATCTACAGAAAGTCTGTCGTGGTTTTTATATGAGTCCAATAAGAGAGATAATGTTCCTTCAACTTGTTTTATGTTTCACTCTCTTTCATATTAAAGACAATAAATTCACAGCCGTGCAGATTTATGGTTTTAATATTTTCTATAAAAGCAGCAGAATCAGAAGTTGGAGGAAGTTTGCTTCATCTTTCAATCTTTTAATTCTTTTTATTTGTATTTTATTTTATCTCTTTATTTTTATTTTCTCTTATTGACATGTTTGTCTTGTGTTCCGGCTCTTATTTATTTCATTGTGTTGTCTTATTTTTTTCTCTTTGTGTCTTAGTTTTATTTCAATTTTAGCTAATTTGTTTTTTGTCTGACCTCATTATTCTGCTTGCGTGTCTTCACGTTGCCTCCTGGGTCTCCTGCTCTTTTGCTTTGTCTGTCAAAGCACTGTGTAAACTCTGTTTTCAAAGATTCTATATAAATAAAGTTATTATTATTATTATTATTATTCTTGCCTTTAACTGACAATAAAAAATACATCTAACAGGAAATGTGGTGCATTAAGGACCCTGATCAATGGAGAAACAGGGGTGGAGCAATAAAGAGGTCGTCTTGGACCCCGTGGTAACCATGACAACCATACATCATTTTAATCAATACCCCAGAATTTCACATTATTATATAAAAGATGCTGAATAAGAAGTTTCGCCTCAACCACAAACACTCTTAACAACAATATTAGAGGTTATAGGTGCAAGTTTTTAAAAGGAGGATAAGTTATTAATGGTACTTTTAATTTTACTTTTCAATATCTTTTACCTCAGTCGCTCTTTCAAACTCATCGCCGACGAGTTTAGAACGACGTTCAAGCTGCTTGAACAGAGACGGGTGGAGTTTGTAGCTGAGAAGTCAAAGAGTTGCAGAAGAGACCGAAGAAGGGGCAAAAATGATTGTGTCATGTTTCCATCACAGAGCTGGAGCCAATAAATACCTGCTGCGGAGTCATGTGACCTGGACATGAATGCTGATTGGACCATTTTCCCACTGATGAAGACAACAGCCAAATGTTCGTGGGTTTTTATTCTGACTGTTTGAGTTTGATGGGTTTTTATTTGTTGTGACAGACAGAAGGACCCTGAACGTCTCATCTGAAGCTCTCTTCTCTCAGGAACAAATTAACCTCCACCACGTCGTCGTCATCGTCTCCTGATCCTGTAATTTCCCACAGAACTGCTCAAACTGCAGCTTTTTGTCCACAAATGTCACATCGTCTCCTCGGAGCTGCAGCGTCAACACAAACCTCCACCTCAGATCAGAGCTGCTGACATTTTCACTCAAATAAAACATGTTTTTATGTTGATGGTGATTATAATAATAATGATCAGCTGCTGTGTGCTGTCTCCATCATTTCACTTCTGTTGTTTCTCCTCTAACAGCTGCTTCAGGATCAGCAGCAGTAATCTGTGACCTACAGACACAAAACTCCCTTTAAAACTTGAGACATTTAAATTTGCCTCATTAAAATTAAACTTTATTTGCATTATGACGACCAGATTATGACTTGTTCTGAGTTATTAGGTTCTTCTGCTCAATTCGGCTTTAAATTTGATAGAAGCGTAAAAAGCGTATGTGTTGCATGAGGTGATTAACTTTTACAGCAGTGAATCCACCGTCCAAACAGTGACATTTCACATGACTGCTTGTTGGGATGCGTCTCTTTCTTGTCTCTGCAGTAACTTGTTCATGTAAACTGTTCATTCAGTTCAGTATTTAAATTAAGACAACAGGAGAGGAGACGTCGAGCTGCAGAACACAAACACACGGAGGCGACTTGTCCTGAACTTCCAGCATATTAAACAACAGAACACATGAAAGAGGCAGAACAAAGAGAGCACGTTAAAACACCCACAATCCTCCAGCCGAACAACACAAGGTCACCACAGATTTACATATCAACAACAGAGAGAGACACAAAGTGTGAATTATTAAAGAAGACAAACTGCTGCAGCTCCTCTGGAGTCAAACTTTAAGGACCAGTGTGGAGGATTTAGCAACAACTGAACCAATGAGAGCAGCCGGACGTCAAGTCCCACAACCTCACTGCTCTTTGGGAGAAAATAATCTGTAAAAGCTGCCAGTCATTGTGTGTATGTGGTGGAAGTAAAGTTTTTACAGTGAAGAGACTCCCTCCCTGTTGTTGGAGCTGTTTCAGCGTAAGATGCCAGATTTCACCGCAGCTTTTTGAGACCTGCACTCTGTGTTTGGTCCTGTCCCAAAGTTCAAGCATATTAGATGGATATTTTGCAAGAATATGGCAAAATAAAAATGGTGCAGCTTTGTATATGAATCTGGTTTCTTTGGTTCTTGGGCATCTTTCCTTGTGTATATTCTGCCTGGCCACAAGTCACACACACTGATATTTTGTTGGACCTCCTTCAGCTTTGATCACGGCTCACATTCACCATGGCATCGTTTCAATCAGCTTATCCAATGTCACAACATTTATTTCTGTCCAGAGCAGCATTAATTTCTCACCAACATCTTGTAT
Source organism: Lutjanus argentimaculatus (assembly GCA_034769285.1). Taxonomy (NCBI): domain Eukaryota; kingdom Metazoa; phylum Chordata; class Actinopteri; order Lutjaniformes; family Lutjanidae; genus Lutjanus; species Lutjanus argentimaculatus. The sequence goes on from JAWZSL010000120.1 coordinate 120,764, forward strand.
TGATGATGGGAGAGTCAGACCGCTGTGTAAAGTCTTCTCCAGCACATCCCAGAGATTCTCAGTGGGGTTCAGGTCTGGACTCTGTGGTGGACAATCCATGTGTGAAAATAATGTCTCATGCTCCCTGAACCAGTCTTTCACAATCTGAGCCCGATGAATCCTGACATTGTCATCTTGGAATATGTCCATTCAGTATATTCAGGTAGTGAGCTGACCTCATTTTTTGGACTCATAACATTGCTGAACCTCGACCTGAGCAACTGAAACAACCCCAGATCAAGCACTGCCCCCACAGGCTTGTACAGTAGGCACTAGGCATGATGGGAGCATCACTTCATCTGCCTCTCTTCTTACCCTGATGCCCCCATCACTCTGGAACAGGGTAAATCTGGACTCATCAGACCACATGACCTTTTTCCATTGATCCAGAGTCCAATCTTTATGCTCCCCAGCAAACTGAGGCCTTTTTTTCTGATTATCCTCACTAATAAGTGGTTTTCTTAAGGCTACACAGCTGTTTAGTCCCTTGAGTTCTCTTCATACACTGTGTGTGTGGAAATGTTCTTACTTTCACTATTAAACACAGCTGTGAGTTCTACTGTTGATTTTCTATGATCTGATTTCATGACAGTTATTAACACAGTTTTAGTTTCATCAGTCTCCTCAGTTGTTTTCTTTGCTTGATTCAGGTCAATAATTTGGCTCTTCTGAAACAGAGTCACATCTTTTCCACGAGCACAGTTTTCTGTCTTCTGACATGTTGTTTAAGAAATGAGAAGCTGCTCACTGCATCAGTCAGGGTTCAATAACTTGTTACCAGCTGAAACACATTAATCACTGCAGTAATTATCCAGTGGAAGGATCTGACCTGTCTGATTAGTTAAATCCAGGTGGTGACTCTTGTTTTGTCCAGACAGTTTATGTCCTTGTTATGGATAAATGACAAACCTCCTTCTTAAAGCAAACTAGCATGAGATCATCTTTAACAGAAAAGGTTACAGCTGGGCTTCATTTTGTGTCTTTTGTTGGGAGAAATTTGCAGGCGTGCAGGATTTTAAATTCCAACAGTTCAGCCCTTATTTAGACTGAGGACTGGGAGGAATCAGACACTCCTTTGATTAGATGGCTGCTATTGATAATGTGTTAAACATCAACTGTTGAAAAGTAACTAATACTCTTTATTTAACAGCAGTATTTTTACTTGTAGTCGAGTAATATTTCAGTAATGTACCAGTACTTGTACTTGAGTACAGATTGTCTTTTCAGGGTGAAACCTCGTTACTGTAAACTGATGAGAACAGTGATTTTCTGTGGAGCTTTTTGTCTGCAGCTCTTTTTCTCTGCTGTCTGTCTGCAGGGGGACTGAAAGGACAACAGCGCCCCCTGTGGTGTCAGTTTACACATAGAAGCCTCTTTCTCAGATGATGAGCAGCTCTCTGTCCTCTCACAGTCTCATATTTTGTGTCTCTGTCATCTGGATCGATTATTATTTTATTATTTAACATTGTAATAATGTCCATGCAATAGTTTTGCAAAAAAGACAAGAATATTTTATGAAACTAAAGCTAAAACGAATCATAAGACAAACAAAAGGACACCAGCTGTAGGAAGAGAATCAGATTTTCTAGCTCAAAGCCCAGGTGATCACAATCTGCTGATGACCCTCCTCCGTCCCCCCTCCTTGTCTCCATGAAGTGGGAGGGGCATCAAAATCTGCACATGAGGAAATCAGAATATATCTGGTGCTAAAAATCAGGATTATCCCGATTTCACCGGGAAGGTGGATTCAGTATGGATTGGTTGGTGGCTCATGGATTACCATAACTGTCAAACAGTGTCCATTTTAAATTGAACAATGAATCAATAAATCGATATTGTCAATTAGAAATCAAAGAAACTCCAAGATGTAAATGTGTTGGTGCAAAAATGAGAACTTCCTCTGAAAGTGCAAAATGTGCACAGGACCTGTCGTCTCTTTTTGTTCCTCTGGTTTGAATTTACAGATTCAATTATTCTCATCTTTGTTAAAACCTCCTGTTCTCACTGTTTGCTTCACATCAGGAGGATGTGAGCTGTAACTCTGCTCCTGAGTTTCTTAAACTCCAGGTCGTATGGACAAGAACGTTTCTCTTTTTTTAATCAGAGACCTTCCTGACGATGAATGCCTTTCAGATTAAAACAACAAAGTTATTCACAAAATGTTAAATACAGAAACTCTGCAGAATTATTAACAACTCACCTCAAACGGTCAGTATCCTGAACACATCCTTGTCTTCTCTTGTGACTTTGTTTTCGATTATTTATAATTATTTTTTTGTATTCATTGTCACAGTTTGTTTCTTATTAACATGTATATTCCTCTTAAATAACATCATCTTCATCTTTCTTTCATTTTAAACTTTGGATACTTTCAGAAGATAATTGATTTTTAATTCTAATTTGAGTTGTTTCATGAACTCTGGAAGTTTGAGTTCTTTAATCACTCTCAGTATGTTGGTTCTTGCTCAGTAGCTTGTTCACACTTCTTATGTTTCTCTTTTTTAGCACATAAACTGTTTGTTTTTTATCTGTTTTTGCAGACTTCCACACAGTAACTTATAAAGTATAAAGGGTGCCTGAGGTTTGTAATAAATCATTTTAAACAGTACTGAAGATAACTGTGAGATTTCTGCTCTGATATGTTTTATTTTTGTTTCCTGCATGATTATCAATCATCACTCCCAGAAATTTAATGTCAGACTTTTTTAAATTCAGTTTGATTTGTGTATTTGTTGTGTGATTCTCAAACATCATGAATGTAGTTTGATGATCTTCTCAGTGTGATTTAAAGTAGATCAGTGAGCCGACACTGACATCTGCTGGACTGAAGTAAAACTGCACCTCATGTTATAAACCAGCTTGTGTCGCCTTCATTGAAAATATCAATCATACTATCAGAAATACTTTATTGATCCCTGGAGGGAAACTGATTCAGTTAAAGTTGCTCCCATTCAAGAACAGAAGCACATAGAAAACATAAGAATGGAGATAGAAATTGTAAACATGTAAAATATATTAATGAAAATATGTGCATTACACTACTATATACAACAATATACAAAAATGCAAGAGTGCCTAAGTGCAGGTGTGCAAAAAAAGTGCTATCATGGCACTTTTTTTGCACACCTGCACTTAGGCACTCTTGCATTTTTGTACTTGATGAGAAATTTCCATTCCCTTCCCTTGAACTAGTATGTTGTTTTTTATCACGTGATTTGTATTATTGTTGTTGCTGTATTGTGTATTGTTTATTGCATTGTGTATTGTGTTTTAATGTAAACTCTTGCTGCACAACAAATTTCCCTGAGGGGACAATAAAGAAACGTAACCTAACCTAAACCTAAACTAAAATGAAGAAAAAAAAAAGGAAATGAAAAATATAAAATATATACAAGAGTGTAAAATGTTAATATAGTGTGAATAAATGGTGTAAAACAACAAGTGGATACGTGTTAGGATGAAAGTAAATATCTGTACTTTACTTTGGTATTTATTTTTCATGTGGAATGAAAGTTTTATAACTGAGGAGGTTTTAGAAGCAAAGGTCAGATTCAAGGTGATAAAAACTGGATGAACAGGTGAGAAACACAAACACACACAGTGTCAGGTGGCAGTTTGTCTCTCTGTGTCTGTCCTCATAACTCGACCTGACATGTCCTGAAGTGTTTGCTGACTTGGAGCAGGTCCAGCAGCCTGTGTCCTGATGAACTCACACACTTGATTGTGTTTTAAAGATGATTTTAAATGTATTTTAAATGAATGATATGTGTCACAGTCTCAGATGAGTGTTGACAGACTGTTCCACCTCACAGCTGCTCCCTCGTCCTCGTGTCCCCTGTGTTTGTCCACTACAGCAGCCATGAAGGACCAAAACACACAAATGGAGACGAGACAACTGTGTTGGTGTCAGATTTAGTTTGTGTAACAGCAGCATGTTAGCAGTTAGCTCAGCAGCCACATCGATGTGAAGCTGCTCAGCCTGTTTCTCTACATTCCAACAGCTGCTTCACTGGAACCAGTTTGAAGTGAAACTCCACTTTAGCCCCAGTGTCAGTCTGATCAGGAGGCTGTGAACTGACGTCCTCACAGTGTTTGTGGAGTGTTTGTTTAGTGACTTTGTGGTTGTTGTAGTTTTTTACAGGAAGATGAAGATGTTGGTGGTGTTTGTGATCCTCGTGCACGGTAAGATGACCTTCCTCCCTCTGATCTGATCATCACCTCAGTCCATCCTCATGTCTTTAATCTGTATTTCTGTCATCTTAACTCCACCAGTCTGTTGAAGCTCCATGACCATGTTTTCTTCACATACAAACATGAAGAACATATTTTCACTGTTTCTGTAAATCATGATGAATGTAGAAGACTGTCCAGTCAGACTGTCCTCAGTTCTGCTCTTCAGGGGCCATATTACACACATTTATCATCTCTCTTTTAACCTGCTAGATCACCACGGTAACTTATGCTAAACTCATAACCTGGTCTGGAGCAGGTTATGTTCAGAGTTACAGATTAAATCGGCTGTAAAAAAGCGCCGCTCTTTAACTAATTATTGTCCTAACAAGGTTGTTTATGAGCGATACAGATTATAAACTGAGGGAAGACAATAAAAATGAAAAGTAGCTGAGCTGTATGTTCGTAACATCACCGAACGAATCCGTATAATGTAGAAATCTAACATAGTGTCACAGCAGCACAAACTGTGTTCATCACGCTGTCATGGTAACCTCCGTTTGGTGATGCGGAGTCATTTTTCCCGTTTGCTCCAGGTCATATTAACACTTTAAATTTACATTGTATATAATTCACACACTAATGATGAAGCAACTACAGGCACGTTGAATACTTTTTACTGTTGTCCGTGTTGCATTGCTGATATTGCAGCTCAGAACACTGATTCAAAAATCCATCATCATTTATCACAGAAAATCTTAAATCAGTTACAGTCATTTTATGTTGGTTTGGCCAAAAACTTCCACATCTCTGTCATCATGGGACAGAGTCAGACTGACAGCGTCATGTTTAAATCTGCTGTATGAAGTTTTATTGTTTAATGTGCAGTTTTCATGTTAGAAATAAACGGCAGCATTAAGATCACATTTAGTTGATCAGTCATTTTCTGACAGCATTCTTCTTCTCCTGCTTTATTTGCAGCATCCATGTTGCTTTTTGCCATAATATATTTTGTATATTTTCCACAGCTCCTAATTATAACAACTTGATCAGTTTGACTGAAGTGTTCGGCTCGTGATCGCTTCACTTTTTTTTTTTTTTTCGCAGTCGCTTCACTTTGTGCGGAAGATGAGTCACATGACGCAACAAACGCCCCTTTTTATGTGAGCGTGCTCGAAGCCTAAACATGAGAGCCTGGGTTAACAAAGCGAGTTGATAACCACTGTTGTGGTACCAGTTATCTCTGATCGCGGTTTTAGGCTTTGTCGATCCAGGTCATGCAAAGAAAGCCTGGCTGTGTTGAGCTTCCTTCATAGTATACCCCTCAGAAGCTGCCTGCAGCTGATCTACAATATTTTTTCTGTACATTTATGACTGTATGCTGGAGCAGCTCTCATGGTTGATTCACAATTTAAAAAGAAAAATCCTTGAAAACCTGTTTTATCTCCTGCTCTGTTTTATAGCAACTCCTCGCTCCTCTTAACCGGCTGGTCAGAGCCGCAAGTCCTCAACAACTGCTAGGCTAAAAACAAGGCGTAGCTCGTCTGTTGCAGGACACATTTTGGTCTTTGTTGTGGCTCAAAAACTGACGTCCATAGAAAAGTTTGTCCTCATCTTAAAGCGGAGCATCTGCAGATTAATTCCATATCTGATATGTTGTGATCCACTAAAGTTGGACACCAGAGCAGATCAATAAATCCCTGTTTTGTTCTCTTCACCACGATCTCTATGTGTCTGTGCAGTCGCCATATTAGAGCCTTCAAGGTCTGCTAGGAAACAAATGAGAGATGCAGACTTCACTACAAAATCAACTGTAACTCACTTCATTCTCAACTGATTTTCATCACATTAATGTTGAAAATAAAAGACAAAATGTTTTTATCATTTTCTGATCCAAAGTCATGAAATAACCCTGCTGTGACTGAACCCCTCTGTCTGTGTGACCTCACAGTTTCCCAGCATGCCTCAGCTATGGAGGTGTATGAGGGGGAGGAGTTTGTCCTGCTGCCCTGTGAGTTTCACACCTTTGAACTGGACGACCCCACAGTGGTGTGGAAACGAGACGATCTCAGTCCTCCAACCGTCCACCAGCGTCAGCAGGAAGGTGATGAACTTAAAGACCAAAACCAGCTTTACAGCGGCCGAACATCCATGATGACTGACGCTCTGGAAACTGGAGACCTCAGCCTCAATCTGACAAAACTCCGCCTCTCTGACAGCGGCACCTACACCTGCATCATCAGATCGGTTTAAAGGACAACGGAGAGTGAGAGACGTCCAGCTGCAGGTCAAAGGTCAGAAACAAACACTAAAACCTACTGTAGATACAGGTCAAAGGTCAGAGGTCAGAGGTCATGTTCTTTATGTTTCTGTTCCCACAGAGCGATTTCCATCCTGGGCCAAAGTTCTCCTGGTTCTCCTGGTTCTCCTGGTTGTTGTTCTTGTTGTTTCTGGGGGTCTTTTGTTTCATTTTCGTCAGTATTTCATGTCAGGTATGTCACTACTACTACACTACCCATCATGCCAATGGTTATCATCTTTAATCAGGACAGTGAGGTCTGGATTTATTAGTGAAGGACAGTGAGGTCTGCATTATTAGAGAAGGACAGTGAGGTCTTGTCTCCATCAGAGTTGCTGCTGCTGTCTGTCCAGCTGATGTTGTGGTTTGTTGTCCTCTCAGTCTACAGGGCGGAGGTAGATTCAGGGGTGGAGTCTGTCCAGCTGCCCTGCAAAACCACAGTTCATCTGCGTGAGGACGTCTCAGTGGAGTGGACGGACAGAGGTGACAGGAAGGTCCACGTGTATCAGAACAGTTCTGACCAGCCTGAAGAACAGCACAGTTATTACAGAGGCCGAACAGAGATGAAGAGAAACCTGAAAACTGGAGACCTCAGTCTGACCCTGAAATACCCCACAGACAGAGACAGAGACACCTTCACCTGCACCGTCTACAGCAGGGGGAGAAATAAACTGATGAAGAAACAAGTCGAGCTCTGGGTCAAAGGTCAGTGCTGTAGATGAACAGATGAACTTTATTTGACCAACAGATCAACGTTGACAGAAATGTAGAAGTGAGCGGAGTGAATCCTGTGGATTCAGGGACGTTGCTACAGAAACAATAGGTGCGTTTACATGGACACATTTCCTCTTTCCGATTAAATTCATTCCGAATGAGTCTTTCGGGTTAACTGTTTACATGTGACATGATCTAATCCGATCGGGTGTTTACATGAACCACTGCATTTATTCAGAATAAACCGAATAAACTTGCTGTGACGTTTGCAGTCAACTTTTGGCGGTAAAATTTGTTAAAAACAGTAGAAGAAGAAGCTTTTACTTCCGCACACAACTGTCAAAATTCTCCTTTATTTTTATTTTTAGTAAAAACAAACTCTCCACCGAGGACCAATTTTGCTTCGCAGCCGCCATCTTACAGTCATCACAGTTACGTCATCACAGAGCGTGCGCAGTAACGGCGCAGCCGCACAACAAACCGATTGAGTGTTTACATGACATTTCTTTGGGTTTAAAGAAAGGTTTATCCACCTCTCTGAAACTGAATGAAATTTCATTCGGTTTGGGCATGTTCCGTCCAATTCCAAGGTCTGGATTATTAGAGAAGGACAGTGAGGTCTGGATTATTAGAGAAGGACAGTGAGGTCTGGAATATTAGTGAAGGACAGTGAGGTCTGGAATATTAGTGAAGGACAGTGAGGTCTGGATTATTAGTGAAGGACAGTGAGGTCTGGATTATTAGAGAAGGACAGTGAGGTCTGGAATATTAGTGAAGGACAGTGAGGTCTGGAATATTAGTGAAGGACAGTGAGGTCTGGATTATTAGTGAAGGACAGTGAGGTCTGGATTATTAGAGAAGGACAGTGAGGTCTTGTTTCCATCAGAGTTGCTGCTGAACCTTTGTTTTTCTGTGAGGAAACACTGGACAAGTTTGTCCTGGTTGATGCTGAAATGCTCAGTAAAGTAATTTCTCCATTAAAAGCAGCAACCTGCCTTTTAGATCCCATTCACACATCCTTTTTTAAAAGAGTTGATAACTTTTTAGATGAAGACGTTCTTAACATTGATAATGATTCACTTCAGATGGATGTTTTCCCTGCTGCTTTTATGACTGCCATGGTTAAACCTCTTCTCAAACTAAATCATTTAGAAGCTTCAGTACTGAACAACTACAGAACAATCTGTCCACAGATTAGAGGAGCTGCTTTTTAATCACTTCAGTGATTTTATGGTCTCCCACAATATTTATAAAAATACCAGTCTGGCTTTTGAGCCAATCACAGCACAGAGACGGCACTGGTCAGGGTTGTTAATGACCTGAGGTCAAATATGGACATAAAAAACATTAGTACGACTCCATGTGACCGCAGCCTTTGATACAGTCCAACACTCACTTCTTTTAGCTTGACTCCACAGTCTGGTCGGCCTCTCTGGCTCTGTTTTTTCTCTCTGACAGAGAATTTTATGTAACAATGGATGAATGTTCATCAAAAAGCTATAAAATGGATGGTGGTGTCCCCCACGGTTCAATTTTAGGTCCCACACTTTTTAATCTTTACATGCTGCCACTTGGAAATGTCATCAGGAGGCTCAGCATCAGTTTCCATGGTGATGCTGATGTTAACAGCTGTACATCAGCGTGTCTCCTGAGGACTCAGGGACACTTGATCCTCTTTTAACTGTATTTTAGACATCAAGTCCTGGATGGTAGAAAACTTTCTTCAAGTCAACCAGGACAAAACTGAGGTCTTAATTATTGGTCCTGAAGCTCAGAGAGAGAAAGTCAATGCAGTGACCTTAAAACCCCGTCAACAAGTGAAAAAGCTCAGAGTTCTCTTTGATTCAAATCTTAGTTTTGAAGCACATATTATAAATCTAATAAAAACTGGATGTTATCATCTTAATAAGATCAGCAGAGTGAGACTGTTTCTCTCTCAAAGCAACACAGAGACACTGATGCTTTTATTAGCTGCAGAGTTGATTCCTGTAACGCTCCACTTTCTGCTCTTCAGAAGAAAAACATTGTTCAGTTACAGTTTATTACAAAACTCAGCTGCACGTGTGCTGACGAGGAGCACAAAGAGACACATTACACCAATTTTAAAGGCTCTACATCGACTTCCTGTGTGCTTCACAACTGATTTTAACATCCTTTTATTGGTTCATTAAGATCTTAAAGGTCTCAGTCCTACTTATTTATCTGATTTGTTTTTATCATATGAACCCTCTAGAACCCTCTAGAACCCTCAGGTCCTCTGGCTGTGGTCTTTTAATTATCACCACTTTCAGAACAAGAACCCACAGTGAGGCATCATTTCATGGTTCTGGTCCACGTCTGTGGAACAGCCTGAAGACCTGAGAACCACTTTACTGGCCTCACTGAATTTCCCCCTTCAGTTATCTAGCAAGTTAAACACGTCCCTACAGTAACTCTCAGGACCATGAAGTGATGTTGAAATGCTTTACTTGTATGAGCAGTGTGAAACTGAAAAATACAACAATAGTGGTAAATTACCTTACATCATATCATATTACATGAGCATGACCAGTATAAACAAGTATGTAAGTATGTATGTATAACAAGTAGGACATAATTTATACATAAACCAAAAAAGGCTATCCCAAGTAAATCACTAAATTCACAAACATCATAACATAAATATGGTCAAGAAAATGCGTTCATATCAAAGATACAGGTAATCCCTTCTCACAGGCTATGAACGAAGGATGATAACGGATGAACACACATCAGCTTCACTGGAGCACACAGGCCATTTTCAGTTTGTTTGGACTAACTTCCTGTTACACAGGAAATGCAAAGTCAATGCTCAAACACTGCACTACAGTAAATGACCAACAGGAGTCACTAAAGAACATTTAATAGGGGTGTAACGATTTGTTTTAACAATGATTCGATTTGTATCACGATTCGTGATTGCTGATGTGATTCAAGGACGATATTGGTTCATTTAGAACGATACGATCCAAAACGATTCAGTGACTTGAAATCGATTCAGTAACTTTTTAGCCAAAAATTCAACCAGTGTGACTGTGAAATAAATACCTGGATACTGGACAGTGCAGGTGAAGTTTCCTAGATTCCTGTTGTTTCTTGTAAGGGAATCAGGTATAAATTAATTATGGATATAAACAATGCATTCACATTTTATTTAAATAAAGTGCAACCTTTGTGCCGATTGGCGATCCGATCGTATATTGGCGAATGAAGGGATGAACAACGATCTTTTTATCCCTTGGCGATACTACCAGAGGTTGTGGCGAATGCGCAGTTAAAGAGAGAGGGAGAGACAGACGGGCAGAGAGAGACAGACAGAGGGAGAGAGTGCGTGTGTGTGCATATGACGGTGGAGCTTACTGCGGCTATAATTAATTGATTAACAAGAACAAAGCACCATGAATTCAAACACTTCTGACCCTTAGTGCAGTTAAGAGAGTAACTTGTGTCTCTACCATCTAAGACACACAACACGATGTCTGCCACCAATTAGTTCAAAATATTAAATGATGAGTATGCAAAGTGTGCGCTGCGCTGTCTAAAGGAGGGATCAAATGCACCCAACTGAGGTTCAAGGAGAACTTTAGTGCCACATTTAAATCTCAGACAAAACTCCAAGTGAAAGCCCAAATCTTCAAGAACACTGGATTCATACTTTTACAAATGACTTCTGGGTTAAATACTGTCAGAGATGCAGCATACGGACAGATTTACCTCCAACAGTTGGCAGTAGTGAAATGCGTCTGTCACAGAAGAAAGATGCTAAAATCTCCTGAAGAACCCAATCCAAACCTCGGTGAATAAAAGGTTGTTTTTTTAAAAATAAATATATAATTCTAACTTGTGATCACTGACTTTATTAAGCCGACTGTATCTAACACCACGACACCCACCGTTCCAGCCTTATGCTGGAGACACAGCACCAGCATCTGACCGCAAACAAAATAAAGGATCCATGTCAACTTAATATCATGACTTTAAAAGCACTGAATTACTTGCCTTAACGAATTTCATTAGAATAAAATATGAAGAATTGTAAAATATCATTTCTATGAGGCTGTTCAGTCAGACAGCGACAGATCACAAGTAATTAACTTATATCATCCTGGCAGTCTAGTGAAGATCAAGCTACGTGCAGCTTGTTCAGTCATTATTGTTCATTATAATGTTGATAGTGCTGAAATGACATTTTCTGCCTAAATAATTAATACCTCGATAATACACACTCTGAGCCTTAAGGTGGAGCAGACATTCAGTACATGTTGTTACTGTGTAACAAAATCTGATGTGTTGCGTAAAATGCATCAGTACGCATTAATGTGGCGGCTGCAGAGTCATCGTTCTGCTGGCGGGCAGACTGAATCGAGTACGTTTAACGTCTTTATCATTAAAAGTGCTAGAAAAAACACATCCATATAAAGTCTGCCGTTCTTAAATCCAATGCGTTATTTCCTCGTATTGATACAATTGATTGATTACCTTTTAAAATGATGTTAGATCGATATATGTCGTCCGGAAGGCCAACTTGCCGAGCACAGATCGATGTAGTTGGATTGTAGGAATATAAATTGATACATCGATGTAGTAGATGAATCGTTACACCCTTAACATTTAATGACTGGCAGGGCCAGAACAACCACAGAGAGAGTTGAAGTTTTTGAAAGGAAACTAAAGACCTTTTTAGTCTGGTGTTTTTCTAGCTGCATATTCTTCTATTTTGATTGATTTAAAATTGTTGTCTATTTTTAGTGTTTATTGTTTTTATTGTGTGAAGCACTTTGTGTTGCATTCTGTTTGTATGAAAAGTGCTATATAAATAAAGACTGATTGATTGATTGATTGATTGATTGATTGATTGATTGATGCTGTCTGTCCAGTTGATGTTGTGGTTTGTTGTCCTCTCAGTCTACAGGGTGTTGGTGGATTCAGGGGTGGAGTCTGTCCAGCTGCCCTGCAAAACCACAGTTCACCTGCCTGAGGACGTCTCAGTGGAGTGGACGGACAGAGACAACATGAAGGTCCACGTGTATCAGAACAGTTCTGACCAGCCTGAAGAACAGTTCATGTTTTACAGAGGCCGAACAGAGATGAAGAGAGACCTGAAAACTGGAGACCTCAGTCTGACCCTGAAATACCCCACAGACAGAGACAGAGACACCTACACCTGCACCGTCTACAGCAGGGAGAGACAGACACTGATGAAGAAACAAGTGTTGCTCTGGGTCAAAGGTCAGTGCTGTAGATGAACAGATGAACTTTATTTGTCCAACAGATCAACGTTGACAGAAATGTAGAAGTGAGTGGAGTGAATCCTGTGGATTCAGGGACGTTGCTACAGAAACAATGAGACATTTCCATACTGGGCCAAAGTTCTCCTGGTTCTCCCTGGTTCTCCTGGTTCTCCTGGTTGTTGGTCTTCTTGTTTCTGGGGGTCTTTTGTTTCATTTTCGTCAGTATTTCATGTCAGGTATGTCACTACTACTACACTACCCATCATGCCAATGGTTATCATCTTTAATCAGGACAGTGAGGTCTGGATTATAAGAGAAGGACAGTGAGGTCTGGATTATCAGTGAAGGACAGTGAGGTCTGGATTATCAGAGAAGGACAGTGAGGTCTGGATTATCAGTGAAGGACAGTGAGGTCTGGATTATTAGATAAGGACACTGAGGTCTGGATTATCAGTGAAGGACAGTGAGGTCTGGATTATAAGAGAAGGACAGTGAGGTCTGAATTATCAGTGAAAGACAGTGGTCTGGATTATTAGAGAAGGACAGTGAGGTCTGGATTATAAGAGAAGGACAGTGAGGTCTGGATTATCAGTGAAGGACAGTGAGGTCTGGATTATTAGTGAAGGACACTGAGGTCTGGATTATTAGAGAAGGACACTGAGGTCTGGATTATTAGAGAAGGACACTGAGGTCTGGATTATCAGTGAAGGACACTGAGGTCTGGATTATCAGAGAAGGACAGTGAGGTCTGGATTATCAGTGAAGGACACTGAGGTCTGGATTATTAGAGAAGGACGGTGAGGTCTGGATTATCAGAGAAGGACGGTGAGGTCTGGATTATCAGTGAAGGACACTGAGGTCTGGATTATCAGAGAAGGACGGTGAGGTCTGGATTATTAGTGAAGGACACTGAGGTCTGATTATCAGAGAAGGACACTGAGGTCTGGATTATCAGTGAAGGACGGTGAGGTCTGGATTATTAGTGAAGGACAGTGAGGTCTGGATTATTAGAGAAGGACAGTGAGGTCTGGATTATTAGAGAAGGACATGAGGTCTGGATTATCAGTGAAGGACAGTGAGGTCTGGATTATTAGAGAAGGACAGTGAGGTCTGGATTATCAGAGAAGGACATTGAGGTCTGGATTATCAGAGAAGGACAGTGAGGTCTGGATTATCAGAGAAGGACAGTGAGGTCTGGATTAACAGTGAAGGACAGTGAGGTCTGGATTATCAAGAGGACAGTGAGGTCTGGATTATTAGAGAAGGACACTGAGGTCTGGATTATCAGTGAAGGACACTGAGGTCTGGATTATTAGAGAAGGACAGTGAGGTCTGGATTATTAGAGAAGGACACTGAGGTCTGGATTATCAGTGAAGGACAGTGAGGTCTGGATTATTAGAGAAGGACACTGAGGTCTGGATTATTAGAGAAGGCCAGTGAAGTCTGGATTATTAGAGAAGGACACTGAGGTCTGGATTATTAGAGAAGGACAGTGAGGTCTGGATTATCAGTGAAGGACAGTGAGGTCTGGATTATTAGAGAAGGACAGTGAGGTCTGGATTATTAGAGAAGGACAGTGAGGTCTGGATTATAAGAGAAGGACAGTGAGGTCTGGATTATCAGTGAAGGACAGTGAGATCTGGATTCCATCAGAGTTGCTGCTGTCTGTCCAGTTGATGTTGTGGTTTGTTGTCCTCTCAGTCTACAGGGTGGAGGTGGATTCAGGGGTGGAGTCTTTCCACCTGCCCTGCAAAACCACAGTTGACCTGCCTGAGGACGTCTCAGTGGAGTGGACGGACAGAGACAACATGAAGGTCCACGTGTATCAGAACAGTTCTGACCAGCCTGAAGAACAGTCCATGTATTACAGAGGTCGAACAGAGATGAAAAGAAACCTGAAAACTGGAGACCTCAGTCTGACCCTGAAATACCCCACAGACAGAGACAGAGGCACCTACACCTGCACCGTCTACAGCAGAGACAGAAAGACACTGATGAAGAAACAAGTCGAGCTCTGGGTCAAAGGTCAGTGCTGTAGATGAACAGATGAACTTTATTTGTCCAACAGATCAACGTTGACAGAAATGTAGAAGTGAGCGGAGTGAATCCTGTGGATTCAGGGACGTTGCTACAGAAACAATGAGACATTTGTTTGATTAATGTTTGTGTGTCAAAGTGTTGAGGACTGATGTTGGACATGTGTTTGAAATGCTGTGTGGAGCTGAGATTCATTTACAGGACAGAGATGAAAACAAACATGTTTTCATGTCAAATCTTCTTCTCTTCAATCTTCAACTCTACATCCAGAAATGTCAAAGAGACAAAGAAAAGCAACACACAGGAGTTCAACACTGACATGAGACATTACTGTGAAGCAGCACATGGACAAAAACATCACAGCTCCATCAACACTCTCATCATGTCCAACACCTGGACAACCTGCTTTACTTCCTGTACTTCTGTCCCCTGTTACCTGCTGCTCTCATCTGCTTCTGTCCTTCACCTTTCTCTACAACTTTGGAACAATTCAATAAAGTTATTCAAAACTGCTGCTGCTGTCTGTCCAGCTGATGCTGTGGTTTGTTGTCCTCTCAGACTGTCAGGTGGAGGAGGAGGAGGGGGCGGAGTCTGTCCAGCTGTCCTTCAAGACTGTAGGTGATCTGCCTGAGGACACTGAAGTGAAATGGAGACGCATTAAACCCGAACCTGAAATGATGGTCCACGTGTATCCGGACAACTTTGACAGACAGGACGAGTTTTTCAGAGACCAAACAGAGATGAAGGACGACCTGCTGAAAACTGGAGATGTCAGTCTGATCCTGAAATCCCCCAAACACACAGACACTGGAGAGTACAGGTGTAGGGTCAACAGTGAGGAGAGAAAAATCTGGAGAGTGAAAACAGTGAAGCTCAAAGTAAAAGGTCTGTTTGAAGATACAGGTCTTTGTGTTTGTCTCTGATTGGTTGGTCTCTTGTCTCTGATTGGTCTCTTGTCTTTGATTGATCTCCTGTCTCTGATTGGTTGGTCTCTTGTCTCTGATTGGTTGGTCTCTTGTCTCTGATTGGTTGGTCTCTTGTCTCTGATTGGTTGGTCTCTTGTCTCTGATTGGTTGTCTCTCTCTGTCTGTCCTCTGTCTCCTCTGCAGGAGAGAACTCAGATCAAAGATGAAACAGTCGACATCAGGAACAGAAGCAGCTCCACTGATCCAACTCCTCTGATGGCTGATCAATCAGTCTGATTGGTCTGTTGATCAGTCTTTGATTATTGATCTGATCTGACTTTGGATCAGAGAGAAAATGGAGGTGAAGGAGCTGATGGAGGACGGATGAAGACAGGAGGACACTTTGTTAGCTTCTTCTTCACTCTGACTCCTCCTGCTGACTCTCACACACAGTCTACACACTCACTATTGATCACTATTGATTCCATTCGATCATTCTGCTTCCTCCCATCGTTGCTCCTCCGTCGTCCAGCCGCTGACCCAGAGATCAGCCGAGCTCCTTCATCCTCCATCCACCCACTTTAATAGGTGGAGGGGAGGAGCCACAGCTGGATCCTCTGAGGACACAAACAGCTGTTCAGTCACAGTCTGCGTGCTGATTGGTCGGCTGATTTGATGGACAGTAAAGTGTCCATTCTAATATTAATATGAGGACATCAGAGTCAAAGGGCTGACTGGTCAAACTAGAGGACAAAGTCTTCAAATAAAAAGCTGCCCTGTGCTGTATGGATTTTAATTTTTACATATAAACAGGTAAACAAACTTGTAACTTGAACTTTTCTCTGTGGTTTTCACCATTTGTTCTTGACATTTAAATATCACATGTATATATGTTTATAGCTTGATGCACATTTTTGTACATAATTCTTACATTTATTATTGTATTTCTGTTAATATTATGTTTTATATTGTGTGTTTATATTGTTGTTATTTATTGTAGACCAGTCACAACTTTACACACTTCTCATTGTTTATTTTGTTACTATTGTTATTTTATACTGTAAATTATCGTAGAATGTATAATTTTTTTTACATTTTTTTTACACATCCTTCTTATAATTCTCGAGATTTATATAAATTTCTATTATTGAACTGGAGCAGCTGTAACATGATTCTGATTCTGAAATGTCTTTTCATTGAAATAATAAAAAATGGAAATGACATAACAAGAAGTGACGAGATAAACATGATGAAACAATACAAAAATTATGAAACAAGATGAAAAGATAAAAGACGTAACAGGACATGAGGAGACAAAGATGACATAAAAACATAAAATCCGTCAGAATGTGACACAGACAGAGACGGAGACTCTGTGGTGGAGAAAAGCTGAGGTCCAGTTGTCTTTGGACAGAAACAGTCAGTAGAAATGTCCTTCAGAGGACAACTTTTTTGTTGTGATCCTGTTCTGCTGTGTTTTTGTGAAGGTTTGTTCTAACCTCTCTCTCCCTCTCCCTGCAGGGGGTGTGCCGGGGGGCGGGCCGATCCCTGGGAGCAGGGCTCCCAGCACACCTGCAGCTAGTTCTGCCCAAATTACCTGGCTACTTAAGCCCCCTCCTCCCTGTCTCCTGTGCCGGATTGTTCCCTTTGCTTGTGCTCTACGCTCTGGCTCTCAGTGATCGCCTGCCTTTCGCCACGTGTAGTTTTCAGCATCTTCCCCAAGTTTTGTGTAAGTTTTTTGGTGCCTCGTCACTGTTTTCTGTTGTACTTTTGATCGTCGTTTTTCCCGGTTCCCGGTGATTTTCTGTTCTTCTCTTTTGTTGATACTTTTCCTCCTAGCGAGCGTTTTCAGTTGTTACTTTGTTTTGAGCATTTACCTCGTGAACCTTCCTCTGAGAACTTTTTGTCAATAAATCATTTTGTTTGAACTCTGCAACTGGGCCCTGGTTCCTTGACTGGCACTTAACAGAACAATCCAGCCAGCATGGACCCAGCAGAGTCAGAATTTTTGAAACAAGAACCCTCCTCGTAAGCGGCCAGAGTTAATCAGGCGGAGTCGGCTCTGCGGCAGATGACGGACCACCTTCAACGGCTCGCAGCTGGCGTCTCCCAACTAAGCGGCCAGCTGGCAGCCCTGGAGGACCGGCTCACCCGATCCCCAAGTGCCGCCGATCACCTCCCAGTCGTCAACCTGCCGTCTGGTCCAGCCCCGCCAGCACGAGAGCCGTATATCCCCATACCAGCCAGGTACTCCGGAGATTTAGGGACATGCTCACAGTTTTTACACCAGTGCAGCTTAGTGTTCACACAGCAGCCCCTTACTTATTCCACCCACCAAGCTAAAGTAGCATTCATCATGAGCCTACTCACAGGGCAGACCGCCGCCTGGTCCTTAGCTATCTCCACGCAGCAGCAGAAGTTAGTTAATGATTATCACCGGTTCACAGAGGAGATGAAACGGGTTTTCGACCACCCGGTGAAGGGTAGAGAGGCCGTAAGCCAGCTACTAGACCTACTGCAGGGAAGTCTTTCAGTGTCTGAATACGCGGTTAATTTCCGCATTCTAGCGGCCGCGAGTGGGTGGGATGATTCGGCGCTACGGGCAGTTTTTCTAAAGGGGTTAGCGGGGGAAATAAAGGACGAACTGGCGGTCCGGGAGGAGTGCAACTCACTCAACTCCCTCATCGATTTAGCCATCCGCCTTGACAACAGGATCAGGGAAAGAGCTAGGGAGCGTCAGGGGATGAGGAAGAGGCAACTCCTTTCCAGCACCCAGCTCCACACTCCTGACTCCACCCCGGAGCCTCCTGAGACCACCTTCCACGCTCACGAGCAGCGACAGCCATCTATCGGCGAGCCCATGCAACTGGGACGGGCCCGCCTCACACCAGCAGAGAGACAACGCAGGATGCGAGACCAGCTGTGCCTCTACTGCGGCCAACGGGGCCATTTCGTCTCCCGCTGTTCGGAAGTGCCAAAAGGCGGGGCTCACCACTAGACGGGGAGACTATGGTGAGCCGCATCTCTTCTCCCTCGGCCTCGAGAGTTTAAGTGTCAGGTATGATTCACAGACTCGAACAATCAATTTCCACTCAGGTGTTGGTGGATTCTGGTGCTGACGACAATTTCATAGACTCTGATTTTGTTAAAACTCACTCCATTCCCACGTACGAGTTATCCTCCCCCAAGGAGGTGCACTCGGTAGACGGAAAACTGCTAGAACTGGTCACCCACAAGACTGAACCACTGAAACTAGTTCTTTCTAGCAACCACCATGAGCACCTAGAACTGTATGTTATTTCCTCACCTCTGAACTCTGTCATTCTGGGAATCCCCTGGCTCAAGCTCCATAATCCCCACATTGACTGGTCCACCTCCACCATCCGCAACTGGAGCTCTCATTGCCACGCCCACTGCCTCCGCTCTGCTCTGCCAGCCCGACCCACAGACCCATCCTCCGCACCTGAGGTAATCGATTTAACTAATGTCCCCTCTGAGTACCATGACCTGCAGCAGGCTTTTAGCAAAACGTCCGCCTCTTCCCTACCCCCCCATAGACCTTATGACTGTGCTATAGACCTGCTTCCTGGTGCCCCACTCCCTGCTAAAAGACTTTTTCATTTGTCCAAACCAGAGCGGGAGGCGATGGAGAAATACATCACGGAGTCAGTGGCGGCCGGCTTAATTTGTCCATCCTCGTCTCCTGTAGGGGCGGGTTTTTTCTTTGTAGAGAAGAAAGACAAAACTCTGCGCCCATGTATTGATTACACCGGTTTAAATGAAATCACTGTAAAAAACAAGTACCCACTTCCCCTGATTGATTCAGCCTTCAGTCCCCTGCACGCAGCCCAGGTGTTCTCCAAGTTAGACCTTAGAAATGCCTATCATCTCGTCCGAATAAGGGAAGGGGACGAGTGGAAAATGGCGTTTAACACCCCATTAGGCCATTTCGAATATTTGGTCATGCCCTTCGGACTTACTAATGCACCTGCAGTTTTCCAGAGTCTAGTAAATGACGTGTTACGTGACTTGCTAAATAAGACTGTTTTTGTGTATCTGGACGACATCCTGATTTTCTCCAGTTCCATGGAGGAGCATGTATGTCACGTGCGGGAGATGTTAAGAAGGCTCCTGGAAAACAAATTGTATGTCAAAGCAGAAAAGTGTGAATTCCATGTGTCATCTGTGAGTTTTCTGGGTTTTGTGGTCGAAAGGGGGCAGCTGCGAGCAGATCCATCTAAGGTGGCGGCAGTGAGAGACTGGCCAGCTCCCACCACCCGAAAGCAGCTTCAGCGCTTTCTGGGTTTTGCTAACTTTTACCGTAGGTTCATAAGAAACTACAGCCGCCTAGCGGCCCCACTCACTCCGCTCACATCATCCAAACTCCCTTTCATTTGGTCTCCGGTTGAACAGCTTGCTTTTGGAAAACTTAAGAACATGTTTGTTAATGCCCCTGTTCTTGTGCACCCAGATCCTGAGCAGCAGTTCGTGGTCGAGGTTGATGCCTCGGACTCCGGGGTCGGGGCCGTCCTCTCCCAGCGCCTACCCTCGGACAACAAACTCCACCCCTGCGCCTTCTTCTCACGTTGTCTCACTCCAGTGGAATCCAACTATGACGTGGGAAACCGTGAACTCCTGGCGGTGGTGTTGGCATTACAGGAATGGAGGCACTGGCTGGAGGGGGCGGCTCAACCTTTCATCGTGTGGACAGATCACAAGAACCTCGCCTACCTCCGCACCGCCCGCCGACTGAACTCCCGACAGGCCCGCTGGGCTCTGTTCCTGGGCAGGTTCCAGTTCACCATCACCTACCGCCCTGGGTCTCGGAACACCAAACCTGACGCACTCTCCCGTCAGTTCGCCCTGGAGGGGGGGGGAGCCCTCCAAGGAGACCATCTTGGATCCAGAGTGCGTGCTGGGGGAGGTCCACTGGCGAGTAGAACGGGAGGTCCAGGAAGCCCTTCAGGGAGAGACGGTCCCT
Source organism: Lutjanus argentimaculatus (assembly GCA_034769285.1). Taxonomy (NCBI): domain Eukaryota; kingdom Metazoa; phylum Chordata; class Actinopteri; order Lutjaniformes; family Lutjanidae; genus Lutjanus; species Lutjanus argentimaculatus. Next base: position 141,159 of record JAWZSL010000120.1, read on the forward strand.
GACGGATGCCCGCCGGGTCGGCTGTTCGTACCACAGACTGCCAGATCATCCGTGCTCACCTGGGGGCACACTTGTAGGATAGCCTGCCACCCAGGGGTCCGCCCTACGCTGGCCCTCATCCAGCAGCCCTTCTGGTGGCCGTCCATGGCTGCCGACATCCGAACCTTCGTCGCCGCGTGCACTGAGTGCACACGCAACAAGTCGTCTCACCGACCCCCCGCAGGGCTCCTGCATCCTCTACCCATTCCTCCACGTCCCTGGTCCCACATCGCTGTGGATTTCGTTACCGGCCTGCCTCCCTCTGAAGGTAACGATACCATTTTGACTGTGGTGGATCGATTCTCCAAGGCGGTACATTTTGTCCCCCTCCCTAAACTCCCCACCGCCTTGGAAACTGCTAATCTCTTAGTGACTCATGTCTTCAGGCTACACGGGATTCTCCAGGACATCGTATCAGACTGCGGACCCCAGTTCACCTCGCAAGTGTGGAAGGCATTCTGCCGGGCCTTGGGAACCACCTCCAGCCTCTCATCTGGTTACCACCCCCAGTCTAACGGGCAGACCGAACGGGCCAACCAGAGCTTGGAGTCCTCCCTGCGCTGTGTGGCTTCCCGCCTCCCGTCCTCCTGGGCCACACACCTTCCCTGGGTGGAATACGCCCACAACTCCCTCATCAGCTCTGCTACCGGCCTGTCGCCCTTCATGATCAACCATGGCTACCAACCTCCATTGTTCCCGAGCCAGGAGTCCGACGTGGCGGTTCCCTCAGTCCAAGCCCAGTTCCGCCGAGTTAGGCGGGTGTGGCGCGAAACCAGGGCGGCACTGGGGAGAATGGCGGAGCGTAACCGACGCCTAGCGGACCAGCATCGAGTGCCAGCTCCCAACTACCAGGTGGGCCAGCAGGTATGGCTTTCCTCCCGGGACCTACCTCTCCAGACAGAGTCCAAAAAACTTGCCCCCAGGTACATTGGACCCTACCCAGTGGAGAAGATTATCAACCCCAGTGCTGTCCGCCTCCGCCTCCCAGCCTCCCTGAACGTCCACCCAGTGTTCCACGTCTCCCTCCTCAAACCCGTCACCGAGAGCCCCCTCCAGCCTCCTGTGCCACCACCGCCCCCCCACGTCTCATCGAGGGCCACCCGGCCTACACCGTCAACCGGATTCTGGACGTACGCAGACGAGGGAGGGGTTTCCATATTTGGTCGACTGGGAGGGGTACGGCCCCGAGGAGCGCTCCTGGATTGGGCGCTCCCTCATCCTTGACCCGCAACTGCTGCGGGACTTCTATGCCAGGTATCCAGATAAGCCAGGTAGGACGCCAGGGGGCGTCCATTGAGGGAGGGGTACTGTTGTGATCCTGTTCTGCTGTGTTTTTGTGAAGGTTTGTTCTAACCTCTCTCTCCCTCTCCCTGCAGGGGGTGTGCCGGGGGGCAGGCCGATCCCTGGGAGCAGGGCTCCCAGCACACCTGCAGCTAGTTCTGCCCAAATTACCTGGCTACTTAAGCCCCCTCCTCCCTGTCTCCTGTGCCGGATTGTTCCCTTTGCTTGTGCTCTACGCTCTGGCTCTCAGTGATCGCCTGCCTTTCGCCACGTGTAGTTTTCAGCGTCTTCCCCAAGTTTTGTGTAAGTTTTTTGGTGCCTCGTCACTGTTTTCTGTTGTACTTTTGATCGTCGTTTTTCCCAGTTCCCGGTGATTTTCTGTTCTTCTCTTTTGTTGATACTTTTCCTCCTAGCGAGCGTTTTCAGTTGTTACTTTGTTTTGAGCATTTACCTCGTGAACCTTCCTCTGAGAACCTTTTGTCAATAAATCATTTTGTTTGAACTCTGCAACTGGGTCCTGGTTCCTTGACTGGCACATAACATTTTTACTTTTATACTCTGAGGACATTTCAGAGCCTGAACTTTTTCACTTTTACTGCAGTAAACAAGTTGAATCAGAACTTCTGCTTTTATCTGGGAGACACATTATAATGTCAGGTGTGAAGTGACTCAGAACTGTCCACTTGTGATCAGATCACTCAAGATGCAGGTTAATTCAGGTGTAAACACACCTGAGTACAGCTGACCGATCACTGTGTGAAGTAGGTGTGAACGTCAGGTTGTCACTTTTGTAAAGGTTCAGTAATTGTCGGGTGCAGCGTCCAAAAGTTGTGATGCTGAAAAGGTGAAGGGAACCACAAAGAGACACAAAAGTTAAAAATAAAAATCAAATTGGTGGAAAAAAGTCTTGAATCAAACTGAATAAAGAACAGAAAGTGAAAGAAAATAAGGATAAAATCAATGATAGTGTCAGTTTGAGCAGATGTGCAGCTTCCAGCCTCTTTACTCTGTGAGCTGTTTAATTCTGTCCTGCAGCTCTCTGTCACACTCAGCTGGACTTCATCCTCCACACTCACACTGCTGAGCTTCATACACTCATCAAAAAGTACTTTAAACTCAAGTATTAATTTGTTGGTTCAGACAAAATTTCTGCTGAGCTGTTTCCTCACAGCAGAGAGACGAGACGCTCAGAAAACTAAACACTGAGACACTGAAATGGCTGCTGATATATATTTCTGTTAAATCTATACTAACTGAAACAAGTAGAGAGCACAGTAACATTATTTCATCACCTTTTAAGTGATACACTGTAAAAACTAAAACATGAGAAAAGTTCAAGGCAGATACTTTCCTCAATGTATTTTTGAGTTTTGAGCACAATTCAAACTCTTAAATATGGAAAAAAAAAGTTTAGCAACGACTAAACTTTACTTGAGATCATTTACTTTTCTTCTGTAGATAAACTTGTACTTAATTTAATCATTTTTTGAGTAAATATGTTGAAGTAGCAGTGAGTGACGGTAAATATTTAAAAAAAAAACCATTTAATTTTCAGGCACCCAGATAATGACTGATTAGGTTCACAGCACACTGTGACAATTTATTTATTTGGGTTGTAATGAAGTTGTAGTTTAACTTCTTTTAATTGTGAAGCAGTCAGTAGTTTTACCAACACTGCCAATATTATTCTCAGTCTTTATTGATTTATTGGTTGAGGAGGACAGTTTTTTCTGATTCATTCTGTATTAACAGTGTTGGTGAAACAGGTTCAGATGCTCCGTTCATTTGTCTTCAGTGGGTTTGTGTCTGTTTGGACTCAGAGGTGTTTTTGGGGGGAGGGGCCTGTTAAAGGATCACATATTCAGGGTCTACACACAATAGAGCAGAGTTCATTTGTGAATAAATGGATGCATGTACGCATGTTAAATGAGAAATAAATGCATTTATTCTGAGTTAACAGGTCGTCTCAGTGTTTTTATTTCCTCTCATCAGAAAACAAACCTTTAAGGCAGCTTACTGTCGCAGATTTTTAACTTTTGAATGAAACTCAACATCTTAAGTTTAGAAAAAAGAAAAAACAGTTTTTCTAACCTATAATCTTGTAAATTACAGGATTATATAAGAGTTTGAGTTGGGCTCAAAACTCTAAAATCTATCAAAATAGTTTTGAGTTGTCTTGACTTTATTGTTTTTACAGTGCAGGACATTTCAGCCCAAACCATTAATGAGACAAAATAAGTGTATTTTATCTGAATGAACAGGCACATTTTATATAAATCTGACATTTTCAGAGTTTCTTCCACACTCTTTTATTTATTTGGTGACCCAAATGAAATCTCCTGTGACCCACCTGTGGGCCCCGACCCAGTGTTTGGGAATGACTGTAATAGAGCTCACAGGTGGGCATGTCCCAACAAAGTCTGCCACAGTTGGTCCAACCAATAAGATTCCATCTCATCAGAACCACAGTTCCTGTTCACAGATAGAGTTCAGAACCGACTGACACAACAACAGCAGAACAACTTCTGTTTTATTGGCTGAGTTTAGTTTTGATTTAAAGGATGGAAGAATCCAGTCTGAACCAGCTTCAGAGACCAAGACGCCTCTCAGAGGTGAGAAACCTGTTGACTGAAACTTTCAGATTCCAGTTTGAGAACAGATGTGATTTTCTGACCCTTCAGTTGTGTTGAGGTCTAATTTGTAATCTTTGTTTTATTCCAGAGAAACAAACCATGGAGGCTGAAACCGTACACACAGAACAAAGTCCAACAGGTGGAGGAGAAAACGATAAGTTTCACTTTATAATAATGTCTCTTCAACTTAAATAACATGTGAAAACCACAAAGAGTCAAATATGGTGTAATTAGCAGCAGGTTTTCAATAAAATCTCACACCTGAGAATCACTGCAGAGCACCAGGAGCACCAACATGAAGCCTTAGTTCTCACTAAAGTCATGCACCTCACATTGCATTTTTAAAAATCCCTTTTCAGCAACAATAACAACAATGAATCACTTTTTTGAAACAAACCCCACATTTTTTAAATATAGGCCACTACTCAACAGTTTAGTGCTGCTTCATGGTAGAAGTATCAAAATGCATTTACAAACTATTAATTTCTGATGCTTCACTCAAAAGCACTGCTGCTTCCTACATATTTACGGAACGTTACAGAAATGGTGGAAAACCAAACTGATATAATTTTTTTTTGACCAAATATAAACTGTAATAACAGTAATAACACTATAAAAATAGTGAGTTTATTATGTTAGAATCACTGCCTTTATCACTAACTGAGAAATGAGCCGTTTGGACAGGCAGATTTTTAGATGGTAAAAAAAAAACAGTTAATTCAGTATATATACTGTTTAGTAAAACTGTATTATATACAGTCATTAATTTATTACATTTAATTTCACTAATTTGTAATCTTTGTTTTATTCCACAGAAACAAACCATGGAGTCTGAAACCGTACACACAGAACAAAGTCCAACAGGTGGAGGAGAAAACGGTAAGTTTCACTTTATAATAACATCTCTTCAACTTAAATAACATGTGAAAACCACAAAGAGTCAAATATGGTGTAATTAGCAGCAGGTTTTCAATAAAATCTCACACCTGAGAATCACTGCAGAGCTGTGCACCTACAACAAACCATATGGTAGAGCATCAAAAAAACCCAAAAAAAACAGACGCCTTATATACAAGGACACAGACCTAAACTCATTTCTTTTACTTCACATGCTTTTATATTCTTATTAACCAAGTGTTAGTTTTTTTATCTTATCTTTTCTTCCTTTTGGTTTTAATTCTCATGTCTGACTATTTTACTGTCAGATAACTGGTCTTCATTGATTTTATTTTGTATCCTAATTGGTTTGAACTCCTTTAATATGTTTATGCATCTTGTTGCTGTAACTTTCTGTTCAGCAGATCGTGCGTCCACCTGGGATGAAATGTTCTTTATAAATAAAGTTTTACTTTGCTGAATAGATTAGTAGAAAAGCTCAGTCAGGTTGAATTCAACACATTTTTCAATAAGTTAAAGTGACTCAAACTCATCCAGAACATTTAAACTAATTGCAAGATTTTTTTTTTAGTAAAAGTAACTGACTGATGTTTTTTGTTTTTCTGTCAGGCCACCACCATCAGCGTGTTCAGAGGCTCTACGTCGTGTCACATGGGAGGATTTTACACGTCAGAGCTCCAGGACATCAAACAGCGACTGAGTGTCTTAGAGACCCGGAGGGATGACCTCCGACCTCCTCAGGGGGGCTGCAGGGACTGTGCCTTCCTGAGGTCTGTGCTGGGGGCGGTGATCCACAAACTGAGTGACATTGAAGCTTGTCTAGAACGCAGACCACGTTGTCCACCTGCAGAACCACCAGAACCTCAGGAGCCGCTGACTGCCAGTCCTGTCGCCAGGCGTCAACTGTTTAAAGGGGTCCAGGAGAGGATGCACAGCCCGTCCTTCCAGCGTCTGCCACCCCAGCCTGTTCCAGCACCACGACTCCAGCTCCAGGTCTCCGTCAGAGACTTGTCCTCCGAACGGGACAAGGAACTCTACAGAGACAGTTTTGTACGAGGTGAGCACCGTCCTGAGGTGTACGCGGCTCACGTCTTCATGGCTCTCGCTCCCTTTGAGTTGTATCGGAGCTAGGGGAAGAAGGTGAACTGGAGTGGGAGTAACGACAAAATGGAGCTGCCGGTAAACCTGAAAGGGAAGATCCAGTCCCACGTGGTCCAAAGGTTCCCTGACCTGTCAGGAGAACCATGGCAGAGGATCAGGAGCAGGATCAACGAGAGGCTGAGGAGTCCCCGTAAGGTCGACCCTGAGAGGTCGCGGCTCGGTTTCTGTAGTTACTGATTTTCAGATTGTGAATGTCAATAAAAATGCACATCAGAGTCCTTCTACTGTCTTATTATTTTCTTCATAAACTGGATGAATCAAGATTTGATCTGCAGTGATTAATCTAATAATCGATCAAAGGTTTTTTCAGCACACAGACTCTTAAAGGTTTCCTGGTCAAAGATGTTGCAAAGAGTGACCTCCTGTCTCTGATCAGTCACATCGTCTGCAAACCACCACAAGTTTAAGATTCCTGATTACAGGACAGAGATCTGCACTCTGACAACTTTAAAAGTCATGTAGTGACCAAGCTGTTATCTGTCTAAGAAAGCTTCCAGCTCTCTGGGCTGTAGGTGACGTGTGAAAAGCCCCGTTAGTGAGACGATCTAGATTATGGAGGCTGGGAGACGTGTTTGGTTCAGACACTGATGGCCCGTTAGGTTCTGACATAAAGGTTCTCTGATGCAAACGAAGAACCTAGTGAGTATCAGACTGTGAGAGAGAGATCATTTCTGCAGAAACTACAATATAAAAGCAGCACATGATTTAGTTTTGTGAGCTGTCACGTTAGAGTTAGACACTTATTATTAATTTATCAATTCGTCTTGACATTTTGCACCAGCATGTAGACTCCTTTATGTCCAGATTTCTTGTTAACAGCAGATAAAATCACACACTTATATAATTTAAGTTATTTCTTATACCAGTCTGGAAGCAGCAGAGGGAGTGTGCTGGTATACAACATCACAGCAGCCACATTTCCATCCACATGTGTCACAAATTCTAACTGAATCTTGAGTAAATCATCAAAAGAAAATGTGACTAAATGCTTGTTTCCATGCACTAACTTTATATTAAGAGTTTGTTCATCAAGAGTTTAATTAAGGAAATTAAAAGAACATCTCTGCTTAATGGAATTGTGCTAATTTCTGCTGCCATTGTAATTTGACTCCTTTGATGAATTGCTTAATTATTAAGCTTGTTCATTGTTGTTTTTAATTTTGTACTATGTATGCATTATTATTTGTACTATCTTCATTGGTTTAATTAAGCTATTTTCATTTACTTATTACATTTTATTTTTATTTTATTTATTATTTATTTATTTATTTATGGTAAGGTTCCTATAACCCTCAGGGTTTCTTACCTCTCCAGCACTAATATTTATTTTATTTGATTAATTTCCCTTCTGTTTGTGAATAAATTTGATGTATTGGTTTATAAGGTGCAATTCAATAAATCAAATCAAATATCAGTGAGCAGCAGTGGCTCATTCTCCAGTCAGAAACTGTACCACTGAGAGAAAGGAGTCATTTAAGAGAGCACATAGAAGCTTAAACATGAAAACAAGTAGAAGACAGGATTTAATGAACCATTTTGTATTTGAGTTTCTCCATCACAACTGCAGCACTCTTTGAAATTTGTTTTCCAAGGTTTGAACTTTGTAAATGGTGATCTGAGAATGCTGCACAAAGTTTTGAAACTTTGAAAGGTACAAATCTTAGTTTGAAATCTTTGCGACCATATTACAGGACTGTTCGTCAGACCTGGTCTACAACACCCACTTTTCAGGGATCTTGCAGTCTCAGACAGTTGGAGGAAGGTCGCCTGCATTGTGTTATATTACTGCTCATGCAAACATATATGCTGATTACTGCGCATCAAACAACTGGGAATCAAGACTTTGTTCAAAGTGTCAACGGAAAATATTATCCTCGAAAGTTAGAGTTCCTGACTGTCATTTATCAAGGTTCTCTACAAAGTGATCATTTTTGTCATTTGTTGACGAGCAGATCACTTGAAATTTTCAGAATAATTCACAGGAGTTTAGTCAGAGCTGCAGTTTCAGTTGTCACATTAAAATCACTCATGGATAGGTTTCTCAACTTTTCTTTCAAGCCAAAAAATCATTCAATAACTAAATAATGGAAATTCAAATTTAAAAGAATCAAGTTAATTTTGTGAAATATGTTTCAGCATATATCATTCAATTTGTTTCACTTCAATATTTCCCTCTAGTCATCATGCAGTTTCTCTAACCACAGGGCCCACCACAGTTTGAACCCGTGTAGCGACAGCTGATCTGTTGGATGAACTTGACAGCAAACAATTAGTGAAACTGCCTCTTCCTTCTTCTCTCGACAGTCTGATGAGTTGAGCAGATTCAATTCACAGTGATGAGAGTTAACGAATCACTTCATAGATTGATTAAACAATAATATATTAGGCTTTTATTCCTAAATTATTGAAATACAAAGCAAACAGTTATTATTGTAAAACGGTTGACTGTAATAAGCAACAAACATGACGAAGAGTTTTATTGACACTTTTTTTTTTCTTCAGTATATTCATTTCAAATCACTATATTTTGTGTCAATACTATATTTAGGAGCTGAGAACTTTCTTTGTGTGTATTTTGTACCGTAAAAGTTCACACACCAAGGAGTGATAATTACTGCTGCAGAATGTGATTTTCTCGCGCTTGTTGCAGCTTGTGCTGCTGCTGCGATGACGCCTCGTCAACCCACTGCAGACATAACATAACATCTATAATAACACAGCTGTCCATCATGCAGCTGGCAACACACACACACAACATGTAAAGATGGCGGGTGTTTTGGGATAATTTTAGGTTTGCAGTGATTACAGTCACATGTCTCATCAGAACAACAATTCAACTTGTTCCAAGTCAGAAACAGAGGACATACAGTAAATTATATTGAACATGTTATCAGCCAATAGTATCTCACCACAGATTTAAAAGTATGAGCGTAGATATGACAGTAAAATATGTTTGAAGTCTCCAGTACAGAGTTAATCCAGCAGAGAGGAGTTGAGAAGTTGTTTTTTACACAGTAAGATGTCCAAAACACCAAAGACAACAATGTTTTGTATGTTATGTTGTATGTTAAAGTGATATTCTATATTTCCTTACATGTTCAGACTCAAACCAACAGTGAATTTATCCACTAACAAGTACTGCACATGTATCACAACCTGATTTATCTTCTTCCTCTGTGCTGCAGAGCTCCGTTGCTGCTCCACAAACCACTAAAAACACATCAGTGAGTCACACTGTTGCACTGACTGGCATGTTCCTTCATCACCATGAACACACACACACTGCAGTTTATTCTGACTCAGTCCCACACACACACACACACCGTCCTGCTGCCCCAAATACTCACCAGAGCACCAAATGTGGATTAATACGCCACTGAAAATAGTCCCCAACAAATGCACCATTTCCTCCTGAGGTGCTGAGGTACTCAAGTAGAAGTACAGATACTTAAAAGTAGAAGAACTGATTCAACGAGTTTACTGCAGTAAAAAGTGGAAAAGTGCAGGCTCTGAACTCAAAGTGCAGGCTCTGAACTCAAAGTGCAGGCTCTGAACTCAAAGTATAAAAGTAAGAAGTCCTCTCCCTCTCTGTCTGCTTCAGCTTCTTACATCATTTCTCCTTCTTACGTCTTTTATGTAATTTTGAGTTTTGTTATGACATTTTTGTTTTGTTACGTTCAGTAAATTTAACTGTGACACACTGTCTGTGTGTTTTCTTAGTTATTCAGTTGTTATTTGCACTTTTGTTTTCATAGCTTAGCTTCCTCAGTATAGCTAGCTGACTACAGCCCCTCCTTCCCCGCAAAACAACAAAATCATCGTCCATCGTCATGTTTGACTTTGGACGTTGTCATATTCCGACATCGTCCAACCCTAGTTTTCAGTTGGTGTGGGACTTCTTGTCTCTGCGCAGCTGGAGTGAGAACAGTTTCAGTTTGGGAAGCCCAGAAATGCGTCTTTGCTTTTTGCAGATGATGTGGTTCTGTTGGCTTCATCAGACTGTGACCTTCAGCACACACCGGGGTGGTTTGCAGCTGAGTGCAAAGCAGCACCATCCTGGCTACCCCGTTTGCTGGCAACCAGCCTTCAACTCAGCTTGCACTCCAGTTGATCAGGGTAGAGTTTGTGAGGCTGCAGCCTTCCTGTTCTGAGCCAGCTAGTCCACTACCTGCCTGTCCCAAAGTCGCTAGCTTTCAAGACGGCTCCAACAAGAAAGCAAGCTGAACCGGCTGAACTCCCAGTTGCAGTCCTTCAGTCCTGCTGCTGTGTTGTCATCCTCCTGCACCACAGCCTGGCCGTCAGTTTCCAGCTCTGAGGTCTGGCTCCCCTGCCACCAGAATCTGGTTCTGCTGAAGCTTCTCCAGCAGCCCACCTCGAGCTCAATCTTCTGCTTCCAGCTGCCTTTGCTGTGCTTCAGCCCTGTTGCCGACGGCCTCTTTAGCAGTCCCATCAATATTGCTGGTCTCCAGGTTATCCTCCAGAGCAGCTCCACCGGTTTGGTTGTCCTCATGACCATCCTCCAGACCCCTCCACCCACCCAGCTCATGTTGAACTTTTATTTGGACTGTTTTTTGTAGGGGCATCTGGGAGCTGTCCCATGAAGAACCATGGCAGTACCCCCCTGTCATGGTTTAGGGTTTTAGTGGGTTATTTCCTGTTTTATTTTGAAGTTCTTGCCTTCCTTCCTGTTTCTATGACTTTACTTCCTGTCTCTTTCCCTCCTTAGCTGCCAGTTTGTCTTTGTACCTTTAGGTCAAGTGTCCCCAGGTTTCCCTGCATGTTTGTGTTTGCATTATTTGAATTTTTTCCCTCTTCATGTGAATTTGTTTGCATTGGGACATTTTTATCTGTTGTCAGATGACTCTAAGCCTGTAAGCCTGTTTTTTTATCTTTGTATTTTGAGTTTTTGTGCAATAAATCTTTCAAACCGCATAGCTCTGCCTTCTGAGTCTGTGGTTACAACAAAAAGACCACAAAGGGACTCAGAACAACCACAAAAAGACGACAAACAACCACAAACAGACACAAAAACAACCACAAAGAGACTCAGAGAAACAGCCATAAAGGCGCCTCGTTATCGGTCCATGAATTCATTATATGCTTTTATGTTTAATGTTTCATCTGAATGTGTTTTAAAAACAGCTGATTACACACATACTCTCTCTCTCTCTCTCTCTCTTTCTCTCTCACACACACACACACACACACACACTCCCTCTCTTTTTCACACACACACACACACACACACACTCTCTCTCTCTCTCTCTCTCTCTTTCTCTCTCTCTCTCACACACACACACTCCCTCTCTTTTCCACACCACACACACACACACACACACACACACACACTCTCTTTTTCACACACGCACACACACACACACACACACACACACACTCTCTTTTTCACACACCTATACTGGTTTTGGTGGACTAGCAGGACAATTTTTTCAAACAAGTTTTTTGCAACACTAGGGGGACACCCCTTTCCACTTGTGCTACGAAGATGTAGTAAACGTCAAAAAATTCTAGTTGAGCTACACAACCCAAATCTCACTTCAAATTTTGAATACACATTACAGAACTCAAAGTATAATAACCTGACATAGTGCTGTATTAAGAGGACGAAAGTTAATTAAGTACTTAGCTCCGCCCGCAACACAAATGGTAATTAACAGGACTAACTTGATTTGTTAGGACTATGGCTAAACAACACAAAAATATATAATTTAGGTGAATTAAAGGGTCAAAACATGAATAAATGGAACATGACTTAACACACACACACAAATGAATAGACTGTGTATTACAGTGCCCTTACTAAAGTATTACTGAGACACAAAATGCTGTTTGTAAAGACAATGTATGTCTGTCCAGTGTGACCTTTTAAAGCCAAAATAGGACAGATTACATATCAGGAGGCTGGCTTGTAAGTAAAAGAAAAGAGGTAGGCTTATTCCTTTAAAACACCACATGTAAACACAATAATACAACATTTGTGAGATCCTTGTAGCAACTAACACCTTTAAAGTCTCAACACAAAACAACACAACACAACAAAAAAGACTGCAACAATTTCCCATAATACTTCACTGGTAACTGTTTAAAAATTTTCCTTTTTTTTCACAGTTATGCCCCGATTCCTGACAAAGTCTCTGATATTTTGAACAGAGCGATCAGCCAGTGTGGGATGTTCTGCTGTCTTGCACTGTTTGCATTCAATCATAGTGGCCAGTCTTCCCTTTCTGATATGTCCTTCAAAATGTCTCATGATAGCTGCAACCTCCTTGGGAGACCAGTGTCGTTTCTGTGCCCTCCTTGCATTTTCCAAAGAAACTACAAAACAGACAAACAGATCATTAATAAAAACATGAACTGCAGTTTAACACACAACATTCCTCATGTTTGTCAACTGCAAATGAACGGGAAAAGGGAGGGTCAATACGATTTTCTCTTCTTGCAATCATTCTGATCTCCCAAACTCTTAATACTGGCATTGGAGTATAAGAGTAAATATACATGGTTTGATGGCTGATACATTTATGTTTGATTGTTTTAATTAATTCAATAGCAATAATTAGCTAACTGAGTTAAAAGAATACAGACTCCTACAGGAAGATGTCTACAGTCACTATCTTGCTCTCTGGTGCTGAAGGTAATTTTTTCTTTCTTTTGACTGAGCTTCCGAGTTATGACTCCATACTTATAATGACTTAAATGTAGAGACTTTTGTCTATGTTTTGCAGCATTTACCTGATTGTTCATTCACTTTTACTTTTCTGCTGGGATCTTTGTCCTTCCCTTCTGCATTTTCACTTACTGCTGCAAAACAGGCAGAGAATAAAATAGAAAGGGTCACAATTTGAAGATTAAATAACAACAACAAAAAACAATTGTCACTGGGACCAAGTATTTATATTGGTAGATTTCTAAATAAGCACTCTGAAGTTAAAGATGGTCATTGATGGGGGGAAGCGATGGGTGGATCCTCAATCATTCACTTTATCTTTACAAGAAGGTGGTGTTGACTGACTATTGGCCATTTACCTTGAGATGTGCCTGCTTGGTTGGCATCGGTAACTGTGAACAAAAAAAGTAAAAGTTGTTATGAACACTTCACATATATTATTTCTAAACCCGCATGCTATCTAACAAAGATGACAGGCTGATAGCATATTTTTAGGATTCCCTTAAGGTGTTCCTGTGATTTCATGTTCAAAAGATTAGGACAGACACCCAAAATCAAACTCACCTTTACATCTCTCTCCATTCCATTTCAGAGGTGACAGTGGTCCTCCACATATAGCACATTTTTCTAAACTTGACATCTCTTCTGAGACCAGGCCATGTTCACAGCTCTGTTGACCAAAAAAGTGCAATTAGATGATCACATTATTTTATCCTAATTGACACTTGTAATTCAAAACCCCTTTGATTTATCAGGTGTAGAATATCAAATTGTATGTATGTATTTGGTATGTATTGTGCTACTATTTGAAAGCAAATAAAAGATGAAAAGATATTTTGTAAGTTTGTATTTTTATCCCTCATAGTTGGAAAAAATATAATTGTTTAGAAGTGAACTTTAGTGTTAAAAAAATATGAAGAACTTTATTTCCATGTTATTAATGTATTGCAATTTATAATACAAAAAAACCTTCAAAAACTGTAACCAAATAACCAATCTATTGTCAACACAGACTGTTCTCCAACAGTACACAGTATGATAAAAGCACTTAATTTAAAATTAAAAGGTATGCTGATTGTTGACATGCAGGTGCATCTCAGAAAATTAGAATATGATGGGAAAATAATTTTCCCCCCTTAATTTAATTTAAACAGTGAAACTTCAATACATTTTAGATTTATTACACTCAAATAAAATATGTGAAGACTTTTTGGCTTTAATTTTGTGCATATAGATCTGAGCATATAGATCTTCAGAAGACTGAACTAAATTTTACACAGTCCTCCTAATGTCTGCACCTGTCCAGTTGAGTATTACACAGGACCTGAGTGTCTACACACTGCTGAATACCATTTTAATGACTTGATAATTTCAAAATAAAGTTCATTGAGATCAGTTTACCTGGTCAGTGTTGTCACTGAGGGAACTGCACATGGTCACATCAACAGGTTGGACATGCATCTCTTTGGGCACCTACCAGGGAAAGGACAATCACTGAATGTGAGTTTGTTTCAATGTACAAAGCTCACAGTCCTCTTAATGTCTGCACCTGTCCAGTTGAGTATTACACAGGACCTGAGTGTCTACACACTGCAGAGAAAGGGCAATCACTGAATGTGAGTTTATGCTTCAAAATACAAAACTCAGTCCTCCTAATGCTGGTACCTGTCCAGTTGAGGATTACACAGGACCTAAGTATCTACACACTTCTGAAATAACTCATGTGAGTTTCTGACTTTAACATAGTTAAGTCATTGGAGATAAATCTACTTTATCAGTGATGTCCAGGATTGAATAACACATGGTAATATTAGAAGGCTCCTTGGACATGGAGCAGAGAAAGGACAATCACTGAATATGAGTTTATGCTTCAAAATGCAAAACTCACAGTCCTCCTAATGTCTGCACCTGTCCAGTTGAGTATTACACAGGACCTGAGTGTCTACACACTGCAGAGAAAGGGCAATCACTGAATATGAGTTTATGCTTCAAAATACAAAACTCAGTCCTCCTAATGCTGGTACCTGTTCAGTTGAGGATTACACAGGACCTGTGTGTCTACATACTGCTGAATACCATTTTAATGACTTGATAATTTCAAAATAAAGTTCATTGAGATCAGTTTACCTGGTCAGTGTTGTCACTGAGGGAACGGCACATGGTCACATCAGCAGGCTGGACATGCATCTCTTTGGGCACCTACCAGGGAAAGGACAATCACTGAATGTGAGTTTGTTTCAATGTACAAAGCTCACAGTCCTCTTAATGTCTGCACCTGTCCAGTTGAGTATTACACAGGACCTGAGTGTCTACACACTGCAGAGAAAGGGCAATCACTGAATGTGAGTTTATGCTTCAAAATACAAAACTCAGTCCTCCTAATGCTGGTACCTGTTCAGTTGAGGATTACACAGGACCTGAGTATCTACACACTTCTGAAAATAACTCATGTGAGTTTCTGACTTTAACATAGTTAATGTCATTGGAGATAAATCTACTTTATCAGTGATGTCCAGGATTGAATAACACATGGTAATATTAGAAGGCTCCTTGGACATGGAGCAGAGAAAGGACAATCACTGAATATGAGTTTATGCTTCAAAATGCAAAACTCACAGTCCTCCTAATGCTGGTACCTGTCCAGTTGAGTATTACACAGGACCTGAGTGTCTACACACTGCAGAGAAAGGGCAATCACTGAATGTGAGTTTATGCTTCAAAATACAAAACTCAGTCCTCCTAATGCTGGTACCTGTTCAGTTGAGGATTACACAGGGACCTGTGTGTCTACATACTGCTGAATACCATTTAATGACTTGATAATTTCAAAATAAAGTTCATTGAGATCAGTTTACCTGGTCAGTGTTGTCACTGAGGGAACGGCACATGGTCACATCAACAGGTTGGACATGCATCTCTTTGGGCACTACCAGGGAAAGGACAATCACTGAATGTGAGTTTGTTTCAATGTACAAAGCTCACAGTCCTCTTTAATGTCTGCACCTGTCCAGTTGAGTATTACACAGGACCTGAGTGTCTACACACTGCAGAGAAAGGGCAATCACTGAATGTGAGTTTATGCTTCAAAATACACAAAACTCAGTCCTCCTAATGCTGGTACCTGTTCAGTTGAGGATTACACAGGACCTGAGTGTCTACACACTTCTGAAAATAACTCATGTGAGTTTCTGACTTTAAACATAGTTAAGTCATTGGAGATAAATCTACTTTATCAGTGATGTCCAGGATTGAATAACACATGGTAATATTAGAAGGCTTCTTGGACATGGAGCAGAGAAAGGACAATCACTGAATATGAGTTTATGCTTCAAAATGCAAAACTCACAGTCCTCCTAATGCTGGTACCTGTCCAGTTGAGTATTACACAGGACCTGAGTGTCTACACACTGCAGAGAAAGGGCAATCACTGAATATGAGTTTATGCTTCAAAATACAAAACTCAGTCCTCCTAATGCTGGTACCTGTCCAGTTGAGTATTACACAGGACCTGAGTGTCTACACACTGCAGAGAAAGGGCAATCACTGAATATGAGTTTATGCTTCAAAATACAAAACTCAGTCCTCCTAATGCTGGTACCTGTCCAGTTGAGGATTACACAGGACAGGTGTATCTACACACTGCTGAATATAGAATATATATATATATATATATATATATATATATATATATATATATACATACATACCTAACATTCTACTTTTAAATGGGAAGGTACATTGAGATCAATTTACCTGGTCAGTGTTACCACTGAGGGAACTGCAGGGGGCCACTTCAGCAGGCTGGACATGCATCTCTTTAGAAATCTACCAGGGAAAGGGCAATCACTTAATGTGAGTTGATAATTAAGTAATTGATCATTTCCAACAACTCAAGTTTAATGTTAAAGTGAGGTAAACAAAGGTAAATGCTGGCAGGTAATAAATTTAACATATGTATTGTCATAAACTGAACATGAGTATGTCGACAATGTACATTCTGAATGCTGATTCCAAATTAGTTAGCAGGGCATAATAGTATTTACATGAGATATGTATCTTTATCATCATTTACCATCTGGCAATAGGGCTTGGTCGTGGAGGATAAAATGTAAAATAAAATGAAAAAAAACAGCAAGAGCAAGCAAGGAACAGGTATTTGGAGAAAATGCCCCTAATAAATAGTTTAGGTCCCTATGAAGTTCCAAGCAGACAGTAAACCAGTGATCCTAACACCGTCTTCCTTCTCTAAAAATTGTAGTTTGGATTTTAAAAAAGCAGATTATGTGCTTCTTTAGGGTGTAAAAATTTAGATGCATTTACCAATTCAATGTTCAATGCTGCAAATATTTTTTTCTGTACTTGTGCATACAGAAAGTAAGCCAAAAGAGAGGAAATATCAAATAGGCCAACATGAGAAGATGCACAGGCAGGTGAAAATAAATTTTCAACTGAGGCCTTTAAATGTGACATGATATTTGCACTTTTTTAAAAATAATAAATGATTCTGTTTCAATTCATTGGTGATTAAAAGAACCACAGAGAAATGTCTCTGCACACCCAAACATCCAAGAGGTGCATCAGAGGAGGAAGGTGCAACTTAGAGACACAAACAAAACTGCATCTAATGGCTTGCTTGCTAATAACAAACTAAACTACCACTAAATAAGATGCTTCAGTGTTTCTGACCTTCATCGGGTAATATGTACCACTTCGCCTAGTTGCTACAGGGACAAAATACACTTAATATAGTTGTATATAAGTGCCTTACCTGCTTCACCACACCTCCAGAAACATAGATGAGACACTCAATTAGCGCAGCTGGGCTTGCACGTGGAGAGCCTGTGGACTGTACCAAGTTGTTGGAAGAGGAGGGGTTATCAAAAAAGGAGGAGAGGTTCTCTTTTTCTAAAGAGAACAGAATTTGGATTTATTCAAGAAACCAGGGAAATAATTTACTATGAGTGATATTTTGCCATCTTTGATTTCAGCCCATCACAATAAATAGTTTATAAAAACAGTTGGCTTTTATTTGAGGCACAAGTCAAATGGTATCTCCCACTTGAAAACTGTATCCAGCAGGCTATTTTGTCCTCATCAATAAATTCAGTCAAATCAAGTCATATTAATTTCTAAAGCACATTTCAAACACATGGGTAGACTCAAAAGTAAACACCATTCGTAACAAGATCATATATAAAAGTATAATATAATAATACACTGTAGCCTTTATATAATGACAAAATATGCCTGTGGTCCCCAACCAGGGGTCTGCAGGAGGTCCCCCAGAATAGTTTAAATCTCTCATCAAAATGATTTATATCAAGGATTTTTTAAATTAAGAAATTATATTGAGTTAACTCAGTTAAATGTAAATTATAATAGTAAAGGGTCATAATAAGCTACTTTTAAAAAATATGACAGTGACTGCTTGTAAAATAGGTTAAAAAACAGTTAGCTCATCTTAAAACGCAACACTTTCTAACTTTCTTTCTTTCTTTCTTTCTTTTTAATCTGGGGTACCCTGCTCTGTTTCTCTATTGATCAAGGAGTCCCTGGGCTGAAAAAAGGTTGAAGATCTCTGAAATAAGTCATATAACATCCAGTTAAAAAAGGGAGACCCACTCAAAGATCTCTGTTTTGCTCAGATTCACTGTAAAAGGTTTGTTGCCATTCGATATTTAATATTAGCAGCGCACTGAATGAGGTCATTAACTAGGCAAAGATGACTGGCAGTGACAGATATATATAACTGTGTTTCACCAGCATAAGAATGATATAGAATATTATACTGTTGAATGATATGACGATAAAATTAGCATCCGATATTCAGCTTCTGATTCTGCAGTTAAGGGTAAGGGAAACATAACGTACATTACTGGGAGACTGACCCATCAGCTTTAGCTCTCCTTCTGTTATAAAAGTAGGTTGATGTCAAGCAGCAAAGCTTTAACATTGTCTGAAACCTATTTAAAACATTTTTTAACTTTTGTTGACACAGGCTTTCGTTCAAAAACCAAAGCATTTCGAATTGTCTTACCAAGACTCATTAATTGTAAAGAGGCCAAATATTATTTAAAACACTGTTTCAGATTTGTGGAGCCTTCATTTAATTTCTTCAAATGCAATTTAAGGGAAATTTTACTGTTTTTTTGGCATTTAGACCACACTGGACATTGAATCTTGTCAATTTGTCAACTGATAATGGTCAACCTGATTTACTGCCAACATTAGCTAAATTCAGTATGAACCTATTATATTGTAGGCTATGTATCCATGATTGAAAGTAGGCTATACTTTATTACTTAAATAACAGTAAATCAATAACAGACCAGAAGCATTAGGAATAAAAAATATTGCCGTATAATTACTTAAAAAGAAAATATTATGCATGTGTTTTGTTGATCTGCAATGAGACTACAGGCCCACACTGATTGACTTTTAAAGACCAATACTCAAAATGGGACAACAGGATACAACCATTCATGTGGAGCATAAGTAGACAGAGTCTAAGCGTAAATAGAGCCTCTGATCTAAAGCTTTCAAACTTTGGAAATGTTTGGTTTGATAGTTCATATTTGAACGGAATCTCTTTGGGTGTTATGTTTTGTTTCGCATGTTCATTTGATTATGTGTAAACAAACTGTTTGTCTCTCAATATCTGGGTTCAGTTTTGGACCATGTGTTGTCCAGGAAGTCACTTTGTGCAAGCTCAGTCACCTTGTTTGTCCTGCAGCTCTTTGTAGAAGAAATATGGCAGTAAACCAGTGTTCTTGTTCTATCATTTGCCTGTATCAGTCTATAGCACCATATACTTTGTGCCTAAAAGAGTGGAGGGACTGGAACCTGCACAGAGCTAATTTGTGAAGAGCCATGTCACCCTTCAGTCTCATACATTGCAAGGTTGTACAAGCTCAACTTCTTTTTTGTTACATCTTTGAATATAAACTGCTAACACAGTCCAGGGAGTGAGTTAGCTTCAAAAGCTAGGGAGCCTCAAAAGGCTTTCCAGTCTCTTACAGGCAGCTTTTTTGGGCAATCAATTGCATGCATATGCCACACATAAGCGTTCACATAATTGAAAGCCTAACAGTGCAGCAGCTGTAACCATACACATACCGGACATAGTTAATTGAAAAAAAGTAGCAGTGACATTATAATACCAATAATATAATAAATATGTAAATTGTGTGTTGTTGAACATTCATCGTGTGGAAGGTAAAAGTCAGGGAAATAATCATAATAATAATTAAGAATAACACAAAAGACTTTCAGTTTTGGAGTTATCATAATGTATAACTATTACAAAGTCCTCAAAAAGACACTGAGGTTCCAGTAAACATGACAATGCCTGCAAAAGGGATGTGATTGCAATGAAGTACTTCTCAGAACTGCGCAACTGTTAGCATTCAGCTGTATTCTGACATGTAGTCCGATACTTAAGTACTATTTAAAGCTGTCACTCAGCATATAATCCAGCATATACTGGAGTACAGTACATTATTCTCATTATGAATCTCTGCATCTTGAAATAAGGTATGTGACACTTTTGACTTTGTGGCCCAAAGTGTCCAGTCTTTTGTTTTTTAATAGTTCTGGAGTGGTTTAGAGTTCCCATGTGTGAGGATGTAGAAATCCTCAAGATATTTACTTTCCATTTTTTAACAATACACAGTTTTGTTACATTTGGTACAGTTCATTTAAAGGTTAAGTTCGGTTTTTTTGACACCTGGACCTTATTTTCGGGATTAAATACGCTGATAGACTCACCCAGACGATCTTGGTGGAGCTCGGAGCCGTTTTCGAGCAGTTTAGATCCATCCGACGGCGTTTGTATTCATGCCATAGAAACGGACGGGGCCAGAAATCGAAGCCCCTAAATAAAACATTATCTGCTCCGAAACTCGCTCATTTCACCTACATGTTATAAATGAATGGCCAGTGTTATCACCATATAGCTGTAGCCTGTAACCATGTAGCCTGTAGCCTAGTGCAACTACCCCGGGTCTAATCAGCTGCGCTGTTGCGGCGCACGTCTATGACGTCATCAAAAGTTACCCATCCTTGTAAAGCCCCAAATGACCATAACAAGGAAGTTGAGCTGACATGGTGATAACACTGGCCATTCATTTATAACATGTAGGTGAAATGAGCAAGTTTCAGAGCAGATAATGTCTTATTTAGGGGCTTCGATTTCTGGCCCCGTCTGTTTCTATGGCATGAATACAAACGCCGTCGGATGGATCTAAACTGCTCGAAAACGGCTCCGACCTCCACCAAGATCGTCTGGGTGAGTCTACGAGCATATTTAATCCCGAAAATAAGGTCCAGGTGTCAAAAAACCAAACTTAACCTTTAAGGTATGAACATAGATCAACCACTTAATTAATGTCAATGATGTTCAAAGTTTTTGCTGACACCACCAAATCAATATCAATATGATGAAAACAACTGAAGTATGGAAGATCTCCATGACTGTTCAGCCTACTTTCCTTTAGTATTTCCTTCTCTCCCTGCCTCAGAATGTCTGACAATGAATGAATGACCTTAGTGCACATGTGATTTTGTTTACAAATTTTGGAAGATTTTGTAAAAGAAAACACTAGAAAAAAATCAACACGTCTATAGATCTTTGAAGTTCATACATAAATCTCTGTGACAAGAAACTAGTGGTGGTACACCAAATATGTTATATTTTGAACACTGAGTTATTGTCAGCTGTCTTTCAGTGTGTGGAGCAGCTGAGGAACCTGTCTTTACCACTGACCGACAGATTTTTAAACAGTGTCAATTTCATCCCCAAGAGAGGACATCCCATGGTGATAAAAATAGATCTGTACCAATAACTAGAAACACATAGCTTTTCTTTTTCTCAAAATAATGATCCCTGGTCATACAACTCAGGCATTATGTAATCACTTTATCAGTGACAGTCAAACATCTGACCATGCAAATCAGTCTGCAACATTATCTGATATATAGCTGTGACACTTCTTGGAAAACTGAGATCTGTGTTAAAATATATGTTACACACCTATTTACAGAAACATGAATTATAAGAACATTGTAAGAATTAGCAGGACCTTCCGGCAGACAGCGAATCAGAAGCTCAGAATCATACACAATTGTGAATTATTCATGAGGTCCTGCTATTCCACGACCAAGCTCTGGGGGGCGCTGTGATGATACACAGATTATACACAAAGTCAGGTCTATGTGTATTAACAGGTCATCTCGAGTTTTTTTTATATTTAGGGTCTATAGACCAATAGAAACACTTCTACGCTTTTAGAATTTTTTCCAAATTAGCAGGACACCGACCCTGTCCTGCTAATTCAAAATGTCCTTCTAGTGTGGTGTGTATTCTGACAAAATGTCCTTTTAATACATTATATACCAACAACACACACACAACACACACACACACACACACACACACACACACACACTCTCTCTCTCTCTCTCTTTCTCTCTCTTTATCCAGCTGATCAGTTCTTCAGTTAACTTCCATGTAAACAAACTCCTCTCCGTCCCTCCATAGGTCTCTCCACGTCTCCATCATCGCCTCCGTCTCCCAATGAGCTCGGGTCCATCGCTATAGCAACTGGTTGCCACGGGCAACGAGACACAGCCAGCGCCAGCCAGCATCCTCCTCACAGTTGTTGTCGAAGGCAGAGAGGAGAGAGAAGGTGCGGCGCGAGCTGAGCAGCAGAGGAAGACGCTTCTCCTCTCGCCAAAATAAAACCAACAAAATAATAATAATTAAAAAAAACATCCAATCAGACGGCTGGATTCTCCGGTTCTTGCCGACGAGTGTTTCTGCATCTCCTCCGGAGAGGAGACGAGGGGATGAGAGGATGGTGACAACTTGTTCCTCCAGGAAAGTGTTGCTTCAGCGCTCGGCCGTGTTGGAGTGCAGGCGGTGACCCCGACGCCGCCGACAAGACCGACGCCGGCGCCGCCCGCTGCTGCAGGGTGAGTCCCAACTTCCCTTTTCATCTCAGTGTCATGTTTTCCCGGAATGCTGTCTGTCAGGAGTCCCGTGGGTCCAGACTGTGAGGGGTTCAGGGTGGTGCAGGGAGGTGAACGTGTCGTAGACCTCTGTGTGTGTGACGGCTGGGCGTGTGATGGCGTCTGCAGCTGTGATGAAACTGTGATGTTGTTTCTTCTTTGCACAGACGCCAAAAACTGTCTGCATGACCCCGAGAAATGTTGTCAACAGGTCTTTAATATTTCAGTGTCAGGAGGGGCGGCTTGTGTGCTGAACTGCGTGTACACGTTGGATTTTTAAAGACTGATTATCAATATTTCTTTAGATTTTGTGTCATTAAAACAAAAAAAAGCGCAGAGATCGAGTTTGATGGTCGCCTCGGTTCCCAACCCGGAGGTCAGGACCTGCAAAGGGATCCCAAAATAAAAATCTGAGGGGGTCACACCCCTTCATGTTTTTAAGAAATGCATTGTCCGGCCTGTTTTCCCCCACGACTGTAACATTCACACCCACATTTCACAGCCTGTTGCTCCAGAGAATCACAAGCTGGGTCGACAAAACCACGTAGTCTCTGATTTACATGCTAAATTTAATCATCTGAACAGGGTTTGATCGATTCCAAAAGTGTTCAGACCAGTTTTTTCCATCATTTTTCCTGTTGCTGTGTTTTTATGCAACATCATAGCTCTGTATTAGTGTTTAAACTGCTGTGACCACAAGTATTATAAAAAAAAATCAATATTTCACAGTAGAAAGAAAGGAAAAGAGTAAAGAGGTTAAATATACTCAATCAATAAGAGATAATAATGTGAATTATAATTATAAACTATATAAATGATCAATTATAGTCAATTTACAGTCCATTTTTTTATATAGTTCTGCAGTGTATCGGTCAAACGCTGCCAGCTTGTGCTCACAACGTCATTTGGAGCTGCGATATTGAGGGCTCACCATAGATTTTTTAAAACATGGACATGGTCATCCATCGCCATCTTGGCAGAGCCTGACTCGGCTAGCTACCAGTTAATCCAAAAATAGGCAAAATTTCTGGAGCATAGGTGGAGCTGAGGCAGCTGGATGAAGCAGCTACCCAGCTGCTAGCCACCTGTCTCTCAAAGTAGCCACACCCTTAATTACACATGACTTATACACTATGTATATAATTTAAAGGAGTGAGTTGTGTAAAAATTCTGCCTGGGAAATTAGTTATAGAGACCAAAACTGTTTTTTGTACCAGGCTGTAAAAATGCTGTCAGTCATGACGTGATGATGTCATCAAGTAACTAATTAAAACCAAACTGATGAGAATAATGAACAATTGAACAAACATTAGTGTGATAAGAACTACCTAAAATGAGAAAAAACATCTTTTAAACATAAACATAATAAACATTTTTAGGATGTGTACTTATGTTTTTTTTTTTTTTTTTAAGTTTGGTCCATGTCCCATCTGCTAACATGGAGGGGCGGGTTTATGACCTATACTGGAGGCAGCCACCAGGGGGTGGTCATGTTCTGAACTCACTTTTGGGGAGTTGTCGTCCATCTTTGTTTACCACGTATAGGTGACTTATTATAGAACTAGATGAAGCTTCACCGCTCAGCACTGCCACCAGTTTTTCCCCAGTGGACGCTCATGGTATTGCAGTGAAAATTCCCCACAGACCACCATTATAAAAGAGACAAAACTGTTTACAGACCCAAACTGCAAAAAAAAAAAAAAAAAAAAAAAAAAAGTCAATTATGACTATTTCTATTATGCAGTTTTGATTCATGGAGTTTTTATATTTATAAAAACTTTCCTTGAGCTGAAAAAAGCAATTAGTAAAATCTGTGACATCTACACAATGTAAATGGACCAGAAAACTTGTTCCGCTTGTGCACCAGATGATCAACTCTCATTGGACTGAACGGGCGCCACCTTTGTGTTCACTGTCTTCTTCATTATAATATATTTATAGTCTCAATGGTCATCACCATAAAGGAACAAAAACTGGACACCTAACCAAAGTAAGACCTGGATTACCAGCGTCTGTGGTGCTCAGGAAAAAGAAATAAAACTTTCAACAGCTGATTTGTGTCTGTATGTGTTGATTGAGGGGCGTGGCCCAGATCAAAGAGATGTGTATTTCAGTTATGGGGAGTGATGAGCTGCTGTGTGTCACTCACAGTTATTTTCATCATGAGACTCGATGAATTCACAGCGTCTGTCAGAAGATATAACTGAGATACATGTGATATATAATTAGTGAGTTTCAGAGGTGTTGGAGTATTTTTAGCCACACTGGCAGCTTTATGGATGTTAACCTCAGTCTGTCCTCCACTTTGTTCCAAACTGAAGCATCTCAACATCTGTGTGATGGGTTCTGATAAATGTGGTTCAGACCTTCATGTTCCTCTCAGGATGAATTCTAATAACTTTATTGATCTTCTGACTTTTCCCATAGCGCCATCATCAGGTCAACATTTTATTGTGTCCAGTTCTTTAGTTTATTAACAAAAACCTGAATAACTGATGACATCACCATTAGCTCTGTGTTTACTGATAACTAGCTAATGTTAGCATGCTAACACGCTAAACTAAGATGGTGCACAGGGTGAACATGATACTGCCCACCTACCATCAGCATGTTAGCATTATCACTGTGAGCATGTTAGCATGCTGATGTTAGCATTGAGCAGAAGCACAGCTCAATACATGCAATTGGCGCCACCTGCTGCTCATCTTTATGTACAAACTCATCGCTGTGAGCTTCCACTGCCGCTATTTTAATAATGTCTTCTTCTTCTGCAGTGGTTTAATGGTTTTCTGACTGGAGAATCAGCGCCACCTGCTGCTTATCTTTATGAACCAACTCCTAGTTATCACTTAACGGGAGTGGTCGATTTAATTTAAAATCTGTTAAAATTTGCCACATATTTAGATGGAAACCGTAGATTACTTTAAAAATGTAATCGGTTACTGATACGAATTACATGGCAGTTTCTGTAACTAGTTACATAATCTGGTGATTTTCCCAAAAAAAAAGTAATTTAATTTGATTACTTTGGATTACTTCAAAATCAGACATTTAAAATGTTGCACAAGGAACAACAAAAAAAGACATTTTTAAAAAAACATCTCAAATCATTTTCAATGTAATTGAAATGATTTTTGAATATTCAGCATTTACAGATGGTCAAATCAAATTACTGTTTCAAGAACAACGCTGGCATAAACTGCAGGTGTCGGCTGTGTGTATTTTACAACATGTGGGAGACTGTTTCTTTTGTTTTGCTGCTGTTCAGGCCAAATGGAGAAGTTTTCTATTGTGACACAAGAGGAGCACCTTCACAAAATGTTCATTGAAAATGGAAAATAAAAAGGGCTAAAACCTCCATTATCCTTAAATCATTATTAAAAACAAATATTCATTTTGAACAAAACTGGCAACCTGGTAACTTTGATATACTTTTTTACTTTTTACTTTTTTAAAATTGCCATATTTTAAGAATGTAATAAGAAATTTAATCAAACAGTCCTTGACTGTAACTCTAATCTAATTACACACTTTTCAAATGTAATCTGGGCTGAGCCTAGTTACTATTTTCTGGCATTTTATGGCCCAAACAACTGATTGATTAGTGGAAAAACATATTGCCAGATTGAAAACAATTCTTTTAATGTGTATTTTTCCTCTGTTGTTGGTCAGAGTCAGGCTAACAGTTTCCCCTGCTTCTACTTTTCATGCTAAGCTAAGCTAACCACACCCATCTCATCTCACTGCTGAAAGGACAGCGAAAAATGTTGGACTCCTCCTTTAAAAGAGAGATGAATCATGTTGAGAGAGAACAGACACAGATCATCCATGTGTGTTTCAGGTTCTGGTTCTATGTTCCAATCGCTGACAGACCTGGTTCTACCGGTGAAGGTGTTAAAACGTGCTGACTGTAAAACAGCAGGAGAGCCGCCGCCGCTGTGACGCTAAATCTGTCGACGTGTTTCATCCAAAAACAGCCACGGGGCGGACTGCACACGCTCAGTACGAACCTGAGAATCAGACAGAGGAGACAGAGAGGAGCTGTCAGAGTATTTATATCACACTGACCTGTTTTAACTTCACTTATATTTAGATTTCTGATAAATGATCTGAACACTGTGATGAGACAGAGGAGGGAGGAACTATAATTATAAACAGACAGAGAGACAGAAAGACAGAGACGGGATGAAAGACAAAGAAAGAGACAGAAAAGTATCATTATTTCCATTAAACTGCTGCACAGGTTTTCACTGGATTTCACTCCCGATAAAGGGGTGATAGTTAAGTAAAAAGTGATTTATGGTGACAAAAACATGACAAAATCTCTTTACAATTAAATGAATAAAAATAAGACAAAAACATAATGAAGGAACGATCAGTAGCTGATGTGATTCGAGGCGTTTATTCCTCCTGAAGCTCCACTCTGCCCCCTGCTCTCTCCTCCGAAGCTCCTCAGAGCTCAGCAGAGAGAGCTGGCTCTCTCCCTCCGCTCTGCCTGGTCCTCACGATATTTTATCGCTAACACAATGTCTTCAGCTACGTTACATTAACCTACAGGTATTCCTGGGTCTGATTTCGATGATTTTTAAAACATTCAGTGTCTTAAGTGCACAGTAGTAGAGCCTGTCACTTCTAAACTACGGTGGCTCTGTAGGGTCACACAGAATGGGCAGAAACAGTATCCACAGTGAACATAATGTATAAACGTTACATAAAACCACTTTGCATCTGCATCTATTCTGATCATTAATTAATTGTTTTGGATTATGTTACCGACTACATTTTTAACAGGTAATCAGTGATTGTATCAGAATACATTTTTAAAGTAACCCGTCCAACCCTGCTTGTTAGAGTATAGATCTGACGTTAGCACCAGCAACTTCTGTAGCTAGCTAGCTCTCATATATTAACATCAGCTTTTATTGAAACTCACCAGTTTTTGTTGACGTGTCTCCCTTCTTGCTGTCACAGTGATTTTTGTCATATTTCTTCATCACTTCCTCAGCGGTTCGTTTCACAGCAGATTTTTTCAGTTACTTCTCGTCAGTTCTTCTGTTTGTGTGTGTTTGTTCTGAACAAATATTTAAATTTACTTTGGATTATTTCTACATTCTTTAAGGAGAACAACATTCTCATCTTCCTTTTTGTTTTGTGTCCCTTTGATGTTTATTTTGGAGACGCTAGCGAACACAAGCTAACTAGTGCATTAGCTTAATTAGCTAACAATTAACAATAAAACTGACTGAAGCGCAACCATGGTAACTGGATGCTCTGGTTCTGTATTATGACATTAAGCTTTAGTTTAAACCAGACTTGTCAACCCTCCTGATTTTTCCAGGAGACTCCAGTTTTTTTTATCGTCCTCTCCCTGTTTCCTCCCAGGATCATAATTCTCCCATATTTCTCCTGATTTATGACAAATTTACAATCACACCTTTTTTTTCCTTTTCATGATCATACCTGTTTCTGACACTGAACAGCGTCTTTAAGCCCGACAGCTAACACTGTAAACAAGATCTTCTTGTCTGAGATCGGTCCAGACTCTTCACCTGAACCTGACATGCATCATTTATTTTTCAAAAGAAGAAATCCAGTCTGATCTGAACTCTCCCAGTTTCAGTTCAAACCAGAATAGACCCAGATCTCTGTGTGATGGTGATGGTGATGATGATGATGATGATGATATGATGATGATGATGAAGCAGCTCATAATCAGAGCTGACGAAGAGTCAGCTGAGTGTCCAACACCTGCAGCAGGATCCTCATCAGACACCTAATCAGATCATTCATGCGATATTGATGGAAACATATTTTATTTTGAAGAAATTTATCTAAAACTTCAACATTTGGATGTAAACTGGTGTGACGATGAGGAAGATGATGAAGAAGCAGCAGCAGGCCGAACTGAATCAGCTCAGGAGGCCAAAAAACAAAAAAATAAATACATTTGAGCAGCAGAGAACGATCACAGACCCAAAATAGAACAAACAAAAAAAACAGACGGAGAGAACGTGTGAAAGAGAGAAGGGATGGATGGAGGGAGGAGGAGGAGGAGGAGGAGGAGGAGGAGGAGGAGGAGGAAGAGAGGCGGCGACAGTCCAACACTTCGTCGTATCACTTGGACAGATTTCATCACCACGGAGACGAGAAACAGAGAAAGTAATAACAGCTGAAATAAAGTGAGAACAAGTGTGAGAAACAGAGAGAACGTGGAGAACAACAGATTCAACAACTTCAGCTGAAATTAAAACTAGTCATTAAAAACAAAAAAATATCAAACAACAAGCAGCCAGATTCACATCCAGACAGGAAATATCTTTAGAACCTTTAGAACCTGAGAACAAAACACACAATGTATAAAAATGTTTTTAAAGTTTATTAATAAAGACAAATATCATTAAAACGCTACTGTTCATAATGAACAAACAGTTTATAACTGACTATAACATAATAAAGGTTCTAACGAGAACCATCAAGGGTTCTTCAGCTTGTCCCTGTAGGAGAAATATTTTTGGTTCCTGGTAGGACCTTTTAGAAAGGTTCCAGGTTCTCTGGAGGTTCCATCCAGAACCTTTCCACCAGCTAAGGGTGCCAACAAGAAGCCACCCAGGAGGTTCCATCAAGAACCTTTTTATATTCCATAGATTAGAACCCACCAAGAGGTTTTACTGAGAACCTTTGTATGTTCCAAAGGTTTTGTCTAGAACACACTCTGAGAGTTTTACTGAGAACCTTTATATGTTCTCAGGTTCTATCTAGAACCCGCCAAGGGGCTTCTACAAAGCACTTTTTTAAAATTCCAGAGGTTTTTATCTAGAACACACTCTAAGTGTTCTACCAAGAACCTTTATATGTTCCCAGGGTTATATCTAAAACCCACCAATGGGTTCTACAAAACTTTTTTCAAAGAACTTTTTATTTCCAGAGGTTTTATCTAGAACACACTCTGGGTGTTCTACTGAGAACCTTTTTATCTTCCCAGGGTTTTATCTAGAATCCACCCAGGAGTTCTACAAGAAACTTTTAATGTTCCAAGTGTTTTATGTAGAATCCACTTCTACCAAGAACCTTTTTTTGTTCCCATAGTTTTATTTAGAACACACTGTGGGACTTTTACCAAGAACCTTTTAAGATTCCTATGGTTTTATCTAGAACCCACCAAAGGGGTTCTACTGAGAGGCTTTTATATTCCAAGGGTTTTGTAGAACCCACCGAGGGGTTCTACCAAGAACGGTTTTATATTTTAAATTTTGTCAAAAAACCCTCAATGAAAGAGTTCCTTGAAGCCATTTTCTTCTTAAAAACGTTCTTTGGATGATTAAGGTCCCTGATGGAACCCTTAGTCTTACATAGAACCCTTGACAAACCCTTTCTTCAAAAAAGAACCTCATCCCTTCAGGCAGAACCCTTTTAAAATTCTTATTTCTCAGAGTGTAAGCAGCTGTAATGACAATTTTTAAGTTGTTATAACAGGTAATAAAAGTGTAATAACAGTAAACACACTGAAGTCCAAACTCATTCATTTATTCTCTCTCTCTCTCTGTCTCTCTCTCTCTCTCTCTCTCTCTCTTCTCTCTCTCTCTCTCTCTCTCTCTCCTCTGTCTCCTGTCTCTCGTTCCTCTCTCTCCTCCTGTTCTCTCTGTCCCTCTCCCGCCCCTGGTCACCGGCCTACCTGCTGAGATGACTTATTGACGAGCTGTCACCATCGCCGTGGCAACAATCACTTTGCCTCGTTAGGAGCTCATACAGGCGGGGTGTTGTTGTTGAGCAGCAGGGATCAGTTCAGATCGATGCGTTCACTGTCAGGGCACAATGTGAGTGAATCTGATTTACATTTAAAATGAAAACACTGAACGCATCAGCTGTGTGTGTGTGTTTGTTTGTGTGTCTGTGTGTATGCAGGTAACGTGAAACATCCACTGAATGTGTCTGCAACATGTTCTGGTTCTGCTCGTTGGTTCCAATGTTTCAGAACCAGAGTGTCTGTTTTACAGAAAATTCATCTCTATTTTCATTTCGAGCTGTTGTTTTTTCAGACGTTTGGTGTTTTACCTTTTTAATTAGAAGTTTGTGCCAGTTTCAAGGCTGTTTCTCACCATAGGTGGACTTTGTGGGTGCATAGGACTCCTATGAACACACTGCAAGAATGCTAGCAGCTAACTGGAATATGTTTATACATTTGTATATAGTTAGTTTAGTATTATTTATTACAAATTTGTTCCTAACATTTAAAATAATAATTTTAGGGAAAATGCAGCATTGTCTCATTTAGGCAGATGTTATATTGCAGATTCTGAAAACCTGCAGTAAGTTTTCATGATTTTCTTTCTTTCAGGGAGCCTCAGTGATTCACATTTATTATAATTTTCTGTTGCCTTTGTTGTGTTTTTCACAGATCTGGCTTCTTTACTTTTTAAAGTTCACCAGATTCAATGTATTAAAAGTTAAATGTGTGCCCATAGACCACTTTTTGTTTCAGAAAAATAGCCTGACTCAACAAAACATTTTGCGTACGGCTTCATCATAATTTATCTGCTGCAGCGGCTCAACTTGCTGTGAACTGGAATGAGCTAGAATCTCAGGTTCCCTTCTTGACACGACCATGGAGGAGTCTGGATGAATTAGCAGTATTTTGCTATGTTAGCTAGCTAGCAATTGGTCTGCATTAGAATGCGAGCTGATGTTAGCTAACATCAGTCAACTATAACCACAGCATCACAATATGGTTGACAGGCTTTGCAGTAATGTTAGATTTGACTTTGTACTTTTTGTTGGACTCCAGTTGTGTTGTGGTGGTTGTCGGTCATTTGTTGATGTTAGTGAACTCTAAGCTAACGTTAGCTTGTGTTTCACACTGTTGTTGCTGCAGGTAGGGACGCTGA
Source organism: Lutjanus argentimaculatus (assembly GCA_034769285.1). Taxonomy (NCBI): domain Eukaryota; kingdom Metazoa; phylum Chordata; class Actinopteri; order Lutjaniformes; family Lutjanidae; genus Lutjanus; species Lutjanus argentimaculatus. The sequence goes on from JAWZSL010000120.1 coordinate 172,745, forward strand.
GGAGAGGTGAGAAATTTTTCCCGATAAACTGAGTCCTTACAGAAATCAGCGGACTGTTACAGACAGAGGTGTGGACTTTTTTTGATTGGACTCAAGTCATAAATTTGATGACTTTAGATTTGACCTGTCTTTTGACTTGTGACAGTTTCCCTCAAGTCCAAAGATTAAAAAGTCTGTTATTTGATGGTCCAAAGGTCTTCAGGTCCTCCCAAACATACTTTTCTGAATGCCCAAAAACGTCTTAAGAAAATCAGAGAAAACACAGAGTCCAGTAGAATCAGAATCAGAATCAGAAATACTTTATTTATCCCGAGGGGAAATTGTTGAATTTAATGTAATAAAAGATTTACTGTAGTTCAGGTGCAGAAATAACAAACTGAAGGCTGAGTCACAATCCATCAGGAGCCTCTTTTATACCTGATATGGCTCTGACTACTGTGGAGGTTAGTTTAGGTTAGTTTTCTGAGGCTCCTCCCTGTTTCACTTCAGAGGGAGTGAAGGATGGAGGAGTTACTGTTCCAACACTTTTCTGTGTTTAACCTTGAAGTAAAGAATTGAATGTTTCAGTGGATGCACCTGTGATGGCACCAGAACTCTGTTTCCTGAGAACAGGACACATACTCTCAGACTCATAAACACTTCTAGTTTTCCACTAACAAAGAATACTATATAAGTGGAGTCAGGGTTTATGGGGACCGCAGACCTGACTTTATACCTACATATGAGGACATTGATGTCTAAGGGGGACATGAGGTAATAACTTATTAAGTGCAGAGTAAGTAAATATGAATTTCATTTTATTAATTCCAGCCAGCTCAATGTGCTCCACAAAAAAAGCCTCCTGGACCATAAAAGTCTACCATGATGGATTTTCTACCATTCTGAATTTTTCTGAAAACCACATTTTTGACATGTCCTCTTAAATCGTACATCTGACTGCTACCAACTTTCCTTGGGCGAATTGTAATAGCTTCATTGATCCTCTAACTTTTCATCTAGCGCCATCATCAGGTCAACATTTGAATGTGTCCAATACTTTGGTTTATGACCAAAAACCTGCAGAACTGATGACACTCTCATCATCTGCACCTTGGACTTAGTGGGACCAAGTCAATGTTTTGGAAGCAGTGGATGAAATGGCATTTATAGCCTGACTGATTTGAGCATTAGCTTGATAACTATGCTAACATTAGCCTTGACTCACTGTTTTTTGTGTAACTTCAAATGTTGAACAAAGTTGGAAGTTTTTCCAACTGGAATTCAGAGATGTGAAGTTAGTTCTTCGTGGTTTTCTGCTGCATCTTGATTGGCTGAAAACACTTTGAAGCCTTTGAGAGGATATCTGGTGATGATTCTGGTGTTGCATGTGTGGTGGGTTTTTGCGATCTTGGAGGAATGGTCCTGAGGTGACTGATTGATTTTTGTTCAGCCAGAGACTAATTCAATGTTATTCTTGAATCCTGATGTTAACAATCACATTGTGTTTTTCACATGACTACCCTCAACGTCACATGACCTGAATGCAGCATTGGACACATGTAATAAAGATCCTGCAGAGGATTTAAAGAAGCTTCATGTTGGTGCAGCTGCAGCTTTGATTCTGCACACAGATCATCCTTTAATAAGGAGAAATAAAAATCACTGATACAGTAAAAACATAAAGAATATATACATACTGTATGTGCACAGCAGCCTCACACACACACACACACACAGTTTAAACTTCTGCTGCACCGAGTTTGTCTTTTTTCTTCTTCTGTAAAAAACTTAAAAGTAAAGACAAACTAAAAATAAACTGCAGCTGTAATCTTATTTTTAATTTTACTGCAGTGGAACAGGAAGTGACCTTTCTTTTTCTTTTCTTCTACTAACGTGCAGCCACGCGGCTCAATATGAACACACACACACACACACACACACACACACAGATACATGCAGTTAGTAATGGTTATTGATCTGTGGTTGTCTCCTCTGATCTCTGGCTGTAATTGATCAGTGCTGCTGTCAGTCTGATGTGAGTCACCGGGCGCCGACTGGACGCCAACACACACACACACACACACACACACACAACACCACACACACACACACAGATACACACAGAATTACATTTGACAGTAACAAGGGGTTAATGGCGGTCAAAAGCGACAGTTATGATGATGATGATGATGATGATGATGATGATGAAGCATATTATTACACACACTCACACCTACACACACACACACACACACACACACAGTCATCTGTCAGACAGATTGTAGCTCAGTGCCGCTTGTCCACCTCCCTGCAGAGAGAGGAGGAGCTCTGTGTGTGTGTGTGTGTGTGTGTGTGTTCAGAGCAGCGTGTGTGTGTTGTGTGTGTGTCAGTTGATTGTGCAGCACATGTTGTTCTGTTCATGTTCTGCTGTTAAAGGAACATTTCTGCATTTTAAAACCTGCTCGTTATCAACACAGTGTCAGTCAGTAAACTTTGTGACGTCTCGCTCGCAGCGACGAATAAAACTGTGAAATTTTGACACAAATTAAATTAATTCCAGAAGTGGATTCACTCATAGTGGCGTTTTTATTCAAGGTAACAGTGACATCAGTGCTTACTGTCGATCATCTCAGTTTGTTGCGTCCTCTTCTTCTGCAGTGGTTTAATGGTTTTCTGACTGGGAAATTGGCGCCACCTACTGCTCATTTCCAGGAGCCAACTCCTAATAATCACAAAGAAAAAGAAGCTTTTGCCGTGTAGACTGAACATTTAAACCCTAAAAATGAATTTTTATTATTCATTTACATGTGAGGCAAACACCCTCTGAAGCACCCAGGTCCCATTAAACTGCTCAACACCTGATCTCAGATCTGTCCTGGACAACCTCAGAAATGAATACACCTCGAGTTCAGAGGCGGGAATATACTGTAAATGTATGTATAAGATGAAATCATCGTTTTTTTCTCTTGTTGTATCATCAGGTGTTTCTTTCTTGAGATTTGATATAAATAATCACACTGTAACAGCAAGTTATTTGTTTTAAAAGATCATGATTGTTTGTAAAATATACAATAATTGTTAAACATATTATGAATGATAAATATATTTTTTGTAATTTAAATAGTTTAATATTCCACATCAGTGAAACAAAATAAAATAAAATAAAATGCAGAACAATTATTTTGCACAAACATGTCAGCACTAAAATTACACCTCAGTGTGCTCTTGGATGTTCGTTTTAAGAAGAAATTTCTTAAGAACAGTTGGTGAATCAGGTCCATTGTGAGCCAGATGTGCAGATGGAGTAATCTGATTACAGTCTGACCCAGATTAAATCAGATCACATGTTTCCTGTTTAGACTGAATCCAGTTCAACCAAGTCCAGCGCAGCTCACAACGACACCTGGGACACACGTGTTTTCAGCAGTTGAAGCTTCAGTCACTTCAGTAATACTGACAGACACACACTAATAACACACACACACACACACACACACACATCTTGACAGCGTTTAGCGCTCATTTGTCAGAAGCAGACGGCAACAAATCCGAATTCTCCCGACGGAGACGAACAAAGTTCATGTGTCGACTCCCACAGAGTCTGCTGACAAATCAGAGCAGCTTTCAGCCCCACACTCATCTAATCCACACACACACACACACACACACACACACACACACACACACACACACACAGTGTTTGATATGCTAATTAGCCTATGACAACATCAGGTGACTGAAGCAGCCAAATGATGCACTGGAATGAAGTCAGTGTGAATCTGAATCATTGTGATTTTCATTACAAACTAAACAACAAAACCACTCAACAGATGAAAAATGTAATAGCAAAGTTTATGACTTATCGAAGAAAATAAAATTAAGACCAGTAATTTATTTGCAATCAAATTTAAGTTTTTCAGAAACCATAACTTCATTTCTCTGTAACACCTGAGGTCGATGATACCTGCAACAATCTTACACCTCGGGAAACGTGGCCTCAAGAACATTTCACATTTTTATTAGATTTCAATATTTTAGTACAAAGACCATGAACATCAGCAACACTCTTAGCTTCAGATATCTGTATGAATGATCCACCTGTGTGAATCTGACTGCACATGCATGAGTCTTGTAAATTAGCATAATTAATGCTCCAATAATAATATGGTTGAACTTCCTGCCTCATATGTCAGGAAGTGTTCATTCATGAAAATGGCCTCAAAGAGTAAAAAGATTTTTGACGTCCTGCTTCCAGAGATCCGTGGAGAAAAATCTGTCATTTTAACAGCGTCAGCAGTGGAATTAAAGCAAAGAAAAGAGAAAATGCTTGTGTTACAAGGTGATTGATGACTGCAGAGGGACTGAAATGTAGTCAAACAGGATAATGTCAACATAATTTACTAATTATTCAATCTCCAAATGTCTTCAAACTAATGAAATATGCAGTTATTAGTGAATAATGTTGGTTTAGGACAAAAGCAGACTGATGTCACATGACTCTACGACAGGTCTGGACCTCATAAACTGTGTTTGTATCTGAAAGAAAATTTTAGAAACTAAAAAAAAATTGAGTAAAGTCATTGAAGAGAAAGTGAATAATAATTAATATTTTAATGTTTTCAACTGAAACCATTTAATCCAAACTGGAAAAAAAACAAACAAACAAAAAAACACAGGCGCATAAGGTTCACAGCTGCCTGTGACCAATTTTTGAGTTTATAAAACTCAAAGATTCAAGTTTATCTAAAGAAAAAAAGTTAATCTCTCAACTCAAAGATTTTAGGTTGACAAAACTCTTCTTGTCAGAATATGTCAAACAGGAACAGGAGGAAAGACAGAAATGTGAGACTGCAACAGAAGCAGTCAAAGATTAATAAAAAAAAAACTTACAGAGATGCAAAGGTGACACAAAGGCTACAGAAGAGGCACAAAGGAAAAAACACAAAGCAGAAAATCCACCAGAAAACTCTCAGATATAAACAAACAGACAAGGACGAACCAGCCACTAAAGGAGGGAAAGACACAGGGGGCGATCAAAATCAGGTGAAAATAATCAGTGATCAAAACGATCGGGAAACCAGAAACATCAAAGACAGACAAGGGAAGACATACCAAAACAAAACAGGAAGTGACCCAAACCATGACATTCTTTAAGTTTATTTCAAAACTGAGGAGTTTGATTTGGGCTCAAAACTCAGAATTTTATTGCAGTAATTTTCCTCGAAATTTTGAATTCTCTCAACTGTTTTTAATTTACAGTGAAGAAAGTAAACAAACATGATGTTTGATTCTTGAACACCACCCAAACAAGCTGACATGTCAAACTAAAAGAGAAGACAAAAAAATGTTCAGACCCTCTCGTCTTTCTGTTGGGACGTCCAGAGGAGACGCTGGCTGTGATTCACCACATGAGGTAAAACTTGGTTGAAGGAATCTAATGTTTATATATTATATTTATTATATTCTGTTCCCTCAACCTGCGGTAAAAGACCATTGGTTTGGTTTCTTTTCATATTGCACGTCTCACATCAAAGATGTTTTAAGCCGCCATTTTCACATTATGTCTGATGAAAATTATATTTTTTGACCTATAATGTCTTATTTTAGACAGAAAATGGTCCACCTGAGTTTATTAAAGTGTGTTAAATTTCATAAAACTAAAACTGAATAAAAGCAGCTATCAGGTGAAGTTGTGCTAACATCATATTTAAACAAACTGAAACAACAGGCTGAGGTTTCTGTAAGAAATACTTTTCCTGAAACTACACTTTAGGTTGATAAGGAGCAGTAATATTACTTTTATATTAAAGCAAATAACTGAGTTAGAAAATGAACAACATCAGATTATTAAGTTCATCTGATTTAAAGCAGTTGTGTTCATCTGACTTTTAACTTTGATTTCAAAAAAAAACAACAATTCTCTTTTTTCAGTTTGATGATCATTTTCATCCCGACGGCGCTCGTCTGACCGCTCGGACTGACGTCACATCGTCTGAAACCAAAAACATAAATCTGAACATGTGGAGACGCAGGAGGAGGAGATTCATACTGCAGAGAGCCAGTGTGTGTGTGTGTGTGTGTGTGTGTGTGTGTGTGTGTGTCTGATGTTCCAGCAGTTTTCTTGTTTCAGCCTCCAGCAGAACTGTGAAGGTTCCTGTCAGAGCTGCAACACACACACACACACAACACACACACACACACACACACACACACACACACACAAAACACACACTCGCTGTATATACATATTTTCAAGCCCAGACGTGTGTGTGTGTGTGTGTGTGTGTGAACTGACAGATTTCACTGTGAGGAAGAACAAAACACACACACACACACACACACACACACACACACACACACACAGACCCAGGAACAGTCTGTACTCTCAATATTTATATAAAATCTTTTTTTATAACCTGAGTGAAACTCAGGACTCTGACTGTTTTATGTCTGAACTTTATTCTGAAAATATCTCTGTTGGACATAAAGCTTTTATTGTGACATCACAGACAGATCTGTTACTAATACTTTCTCTGAAAACTGTCTGTTCTTCCTGTAAACTCGAGCTCTCCACAGATCTGTGGAAGAGTATTATTATTTTCTATTTATTTAATAACAAAAACTCACCAGCAGACAAAGTAAACAATAAACAGAATCATGTCAAAAACAAAACGAATAAACAACCAGAACTACACAAATAAACATCCAAACAGGCCTTACAAAGTGACAACATTAAATAAAATATAATTTCAAAAAGAAGAACATTTAAAATAAATAAATAAATAAATAGTTCGTACCAGACTTCAGCTTCAGTAAACCTTCCCCATCTTTTAAAGGTCATCATCTCTTTTTGGAATCTGTCCTTCCAAAATAAAGTTACACATAATAAACATTCAAAAATGTGTCATGTTTGTTTTTTTATAGTCACTTCCTGTTTTATTTTGGGATGTCTTTGCTGTTTTTACTTCCTGTCTCTGTCTGTTTTCCCGCTCGTTTTGATCACTGATTATTTTCACCTGTGTCTTGTTGTCCTCCTCCTCCCTGCTGGGTTTAATCCTGTGTCTTTACTTCTTTTTGTCAGTTTGTCCTCGTCTCATGGTGACGTGTCCTCAGTCTCCCCGTGGTTTTTACCCTCGTGTTTGTTCCCCTCCGTGTTCTTTTTGGATCTTTGCCTTGATGATTGATTGATGATCAAGGAATTTTCACCAGCAGCTTTGAAAATAAATCTTTTCCCGAAGAATTTCCTGAGAACAATAAAACTGTTTGTCTCTGAAGTGACAGCCGACGCCTCAGAGGAAAAAGTCTCAGCTTTATTTCATGACACGTTTTTCTGAACTTCTCTCCAAAAGACAGAAACAACATGACTCCAGAATAAACACAGATAAATCAAAATATATATATATCATACATATATCTTATCTTTATTGTCATTATACTCCGGGACAATGAAACTGTAAAAATATAGAAATATGAAACATTAATAAAAGCACAAACAGACAAACAGCAGCTTTAAAACAGATTAAAGGTTTTGTACATTAATGCAGATTCTTCAGGTTATTTAGATGTTGTGGGTAAAAAAAAAAAAAAAAAAAAAAAAAAAGAATAAATAGACACCAGAACTGCTATTTACAATTAGTGTGTTTGTGTGTGAGCATTATATTCTTATTGTTCCAACATCCAAAAATGTGTAAAAAAAATTAAAATATTTCTATGTTAAAGGACCGCTGCATTACAGTATCAATAATAACTCAATAACTGAAGGTGGATGCACTGGCCTTTTTCCAGAGCTGTGAACCATCTCACACCGTCTCCATCAGTGGATGGAGTTCAGTTGTCATGGAGACGGAGCTTTTAGAAACTATTGAAATGTGGGCACCAAAATAATCCAAAGGTCCACTTACTCACTTTTTCTGACACTGATGATACCAGAACGCTGGTTCTTTAATAAATCTTTACAGAGAGACATGATCATGATACAGTGTCTGCTAGTTTACCCAGAATGCATCTCTCTGTCAGGATGGTTCGTGTAAACAAACGACAGGTTCAGCAGATGTGAATGAACGTGCAGAAATAATAATGATTTCATCTGTTTTCAGTTACACTCTGAGGAGTTTAATCACAGGAGACATGAGGAACACGATCAGTGTGTGTGTGTGTGTGTGTGTGTGTGTGTTGTGTGTGTGATGAGCAGTAAATTGATTGCATGAATAAAACAGCGTCCTCTCTCTCTCTGCTGTCACGTCCAAACAGGAGACTCCTCAGAGGAACTACATCATCTCCTAATTGAATTCTGTCGTGCATGAAAGCAGGACACACACACACACACACACACACACACACACCCTCACACACACACAGAGTTGTGTTTCCATCACATTGACTTCCATCCACTTCCTGTCTCGTTCTCTAACCTTAAAACTCTAAAGTCTCCATTTTAAACTTTAATGATTTATGTTATGAGAACTTGTGTTTCGTCTCCATGAGGAAGACGAGTCTCCTCTGTGTGTGTGTGTGTGTGTGTAAACAGATTGAGTAATACACACTCACACGCACACACACACACACACATCTGTGCTGTGTGAACACAGCAGGGCAGTAAATTGATGAATAATCCAGTTTGATTCATTGTTCCTCATTCTGCTGAATTACATCTCAGTTTGCTCCAGAATGAAAAATCAAACGGCTGCAAACTGCGACATCGACAGAATTGAACAATAATGAAGACACGTTTGTTTAAAGGGACATATTACGTATTTTTCCTCCGACCTGTAGTGCTGTTTATCCACTTTTCTGTTGTGTGTTGCAGAGTTTTGCAGATAGTTTCTGTCTGCCTTCTCTCCTGTATAATGGAACTAGATGACACTCAGCTTGTGGAGCTCAAAGAGACAAAAAATAGACCTTGTTGTGAACAGTTTCTACTTTCTGTCTGCAGTAGAATCTCATACAGGAACTACTGTCTTTCTAGTAGAAAAAAGTCAGTCCTTCCAGGATTTTGCAGTCTTTTGGGGAGTTTGTTGCAGCCTGAAATCCCTGATTTCATGGCAGGATTTCAAGAAAAAAATTCTGGTGTTTGATTATTCTTTTAATGTTTATAAAAAATGTCTGAAGTTTGGATCTTGAACGTTCCAGATGATTCAGTAAACTGTTCCAGAATCCAAATTTTCAGAAAGTGTTTTTCAAATAATCTGAACTGTCCCTTTAAAAAGTCTGTAAAAACCTGAAACTTCATTTTGAAAAGAGTTTAAACGTCTGTGATTTCTGTCCTAAATCCTCTCTGACATCATGTCTGCTTCTTTAAAGTCGTCTCAACCCTGAACGTGTCTGGGGCCCCTGGGCTGGATGTCTGGGGGCCTCCACCTGCAGGCTGCTTCTGAATTTGACAAGTTTTCATCTTGTATTGGTGAGTGAAACCGCCAGAGGAAATAATCAATAATTAAATCAAATATCTGTTGAAGAATAACAAGAAGCTGCTCTGCTGGTGAATTAATAACAAGTGGAAGAGATTCAGGTGACACAGCTGCAGCTGCTGCAGAGACAGAAGAGTCATGAAAGATGGATGAATGTGGTGAACTGAAGGATGAATCAGATGAGACGTGGTGTGAAAGTCTCACGGCTGTTATTCAGGGGAGTCACCGGGTTTCCCTCTGTTTCCTCCAGGAAGCTGCAACTGCAACAATTCATACAAATTCAACTCCTCTCCGTGAACGACACACAACCTTCCACACTCTGAAACTTCATTATCATCTTTGCTTCCCACGAGTTCCACCAATCATTTCTCCACGCAGACGTTAAACATGCACATTTTATTGAGGGTACCGAGCAGAACACAACATTTTACTTCTTCCTCATCCCGTAATCCTTTTTGAGAAGGTTACTTAGAGTATAAAGAATGTGCAATTTTATTCTCGTCAGAACAAGTTGCCTTCGATTTTTAATCAATTCTGGAAAAAAACACAAAAAAACAACTTGCTCACTTGCTCCTGCAGTTTCATTGCAAAAAAAAAAAAGCGTGACTGGAACTGACTTTTTTCTACTAAAAAAGAAAATAGTTCCTACATGAGATTCTACTGCAGAAAGAAAGTAGGAACTGCTCACAACAAGGTCTATTTTTTGTCTCTGAGCCACAAAAGCTGAGTGTCATCTAGTTTCGATATATTGGAGAGAAGGCAGACGTCTCTGGTGATGATCTCCAAATCTCACACCACAAAACTCTAGATGGACAAAGAGCACTACAGGAGAGAGGAAGAATATGTCTTTTTGATTTTGTGGTGAACTGTCCCTTTAAACAACATCAACAACTTCATGATTGTTAAATCCTGTCGGACCGGCAGTTTGCAGCCGTTTGATTTTTCATCCCTTACAGAATACATTTTCACCAAAAAAAAAAAAAAAAAAAAAAGTGCTGGTATTGATCATTATTCAAGTATTTTTTGGCAGGACATGATGTGGAATTTATTTTTTGCTATCAGTGAAGTTCAGAACTTCCTGCAGGTTTTTCACATTAAAAGTCTACCAGGAAAGGACGAGATTGTGCCAACTGAGCTGCTAGAAGGCTTTTATTGTGAAACATCTTTGCAAAGATTAGAGAGGTGAAGCCCCTCCCCCTTCTGGTACAAATGTTAAAATATTTACCAGCAGATCGTCTCATTAAACTGCTGCTTCCACCAAATGAAAAGTTAATGTTATCTAAAACATGATGGCAGCTTGTCTTCAGACGACATCATTAATCTTCTCTGATTGGTCCATTTCACAGAGACATGTTGTCTCGTCTCTGTGAAATCACCTCATGTTCACTGTCACAGCAGGGTGAGAGTAAAACTCGTCTGAATGTTCATGACATCTGCTCCACTTATACTCACTGTTACTCCACTTTCAGCCACGTCTTGTGACCTTCATCAGCTGATGGTGTTTTCTCAGTTGCCATGGTGATAACAGGTGGTTTAGTGGGAGAAGATGGTGACCTCCACAACCCACACAGCACTTAAGGAATGTGGAAGGAAAATGTGTCCCACACACAGTTCAGTAGACCAGAGGAGGAGGAGGAGGAGGAGGAGGAAGAGGAGGAGGAAGTATTCAGATCCTTTACTACATTTAAAGTACTACTACACTGGACAAATATTACCTAAGTAAAAATATATGACTAATTAAGAAAATTTATTTACAGTATTCAAAGTAAAAGTACTAAAGCAGCAACATGTGATTAATCTGCTGATTATTTTCTCCTCTAATCGATTGATTGTGTAGTGAGAAACGTCTGGATTTATGTTACAATCTGTAACGTTCCTTTATTTTATTTGGATCATTGTCTCCATGATGCTAACTAGCTTTTTGTTTGCAAATTACTCGATCAGCTAACGTTACAAAGCAACTAATGTCAGACCAGCTACAGCTAGCTGGCTAACCACTCAGCTTAGGTTACAGTTCTTTAGTTGGCCACTCTGCCTTCCATCACCTTTACTTTGTACTGTGACATCATTTATTGTTAGTAGTTGTTAGCATCATAGATCACATCAGCAGGTGAAGTCATTTGGCAAGCTAGCCAATGAACATATTCACTCAGATAGTACTTTGCTAGCTATAACGTTAGCAAACAAGAAAGCAAGTTAAGTTTTGCCAGCTAGCTGTAAATTTGTTACACTGCATGGATGTAAACTGCAGGCCAGCAGCAACTTTCTTAGTCCCTTCCTACTGCACTGTGATTGGCTAGTTCTTGTTGCCTCAACAACAGAACATTTATAATGTTATGAAAGGATCTATTTTAACCATAAACCACCTAAACCGACCAAACTGTGACTGAAAACTGATTTTTTCAAATCAGAAAACAATAGGTTAACAAAGTCTAAAAAAGTGATGCTGAGTGTTAATCTCAAAGAATCAAGTGTGCATGTGAATTAGCTACTGTTACCTACTCAGAATGGTATTTTGACTTTGTTAGCTAGCTAGAAATTGGTCTGCATTAGAAGGCAAACTAAGTTAGCTAACATTAGCCAGCTAAAACCACAATATCACAATATGTTTGACAGGCTTTGCAGTAATGTTGGTTGTTTGTTGATGTTCACAGACTCCATTTCAAAGCTAACGTTAGCTCGTGTTGCACACTGTTATTGCTGAAGGGGAACTGAAGAGCGGCGAGAAACTTCACATCCTTTGGATTTTTCCCAGAAAAAAAAATCCTGAACAGAAATCAGTGGACAGGCTGTTATAGTCAGAGGTGTGGACTCGAGTCACATGACTTGGACCTAAGTCATAAATTTGATGACTTTAGACTTGACCTGACAAAATCAAAAGAGACGTTCAGCTGGACTTTGACTTGGTGTTGTTGGATTTGACAAAGCCAGCAGAGTTCAGTGCAATAAAAGATTTGATGTATTTCAAGTACAGATTCAGCAAACTGACAGTCGGTCCATGGAGAGAAAACAAGATACAAACTGTCTTTCAAGGTCTCTGATGAGCTCTCAGTCCCATAAAAACTTCTCAGTAGTTTTACATTAAAAAGATCATATATATATATTTATAAGTGTAGTCAGGGTTTATGGGGACCTGACTTTACACCTGCAGAGTAAAAGTTTCAGAGATGCAACAACACACTTCATTCAACATTTGAAGTTGCATAAAGAACAGTTAGTCAAGGCTGCGTTGCTAAATGACAGCACATTTGGTGAAGATTGGTGCATTATAACTTGTTTAGTACTCAAAACTCAAATTTAAGACTTGGGACTTGTTTGTCTGTATTTGAGTCCTGAGTGCAAAGACTTATTATTGCTTAAGGTCTCATTTTTAAGTTACAATCTGTTCATGCTTTGGCAATATAAATGATTAATAGATATAAATTGCTTCACATTCTTACAAATTGCACCATTAAAACAACATGTTGACGAACTGAAGAAGCAGGAAAGTAAAGTGAAACTCTGTCTCAGCAATAAAAAGTCAAATCAGTCCAAACACACAGCTGCAGACGAGCAGCGAGCAGGTTTTAAATATAATAACATCAATAAAAACAGATGTCAGAGTCTCACACAACAAATATTCATCATCTTCATCATCTCTTCACAATCTGGAGCTTCAGATGTTTCTCACTCGATGTGTTTCTGTCAGACACAAAAACACAAAAACTCATTTTGATCCGGTGATGAAGAAAAGTTTGGAAATCTTTTATGTGAACATGCAGCAGCTGTTTAAAACTCGTCTTCATGACCTTCAGCTGCTCTCTGGGAGTTTAACCCCCAACCTCTGACAGCAGCCTCATACTCTGCATACTGCCTGTTTACCTGCAGAACACACACAGACACACACACACAGCGAGTGTTTACAGCCTGAGGCAGTATTGAAGTGGTTGAAGGCCGGTTTGGTTTCAGGATGAGAAACAAGCTGCTGTTTGCATGTGAATCAGCTGCTGCAGGTCGACTCTCTGCTGCTGCTGCTGCAGAGTCTCTGATCCTGAGTCTGCTGCTACATCAACCGGCACATGTTCTGAACAAGAACGTTACGCAGAACACAGAACACCGTCCACTAACAGACCCACCGCACAGATGTGAGACAGTCTGATTTGATATCACTGCAGTATGAGAATATCTTGTCAGTTCCTCCAAGAAGTTGTGATGTTGTGATTCATGCAAATTCAATCAGTCACCATGAATTCTGTGCAGCCATTTGTAATTTACTTGAAGAACCCAGTCAATGTTTTGTTTTATTATTCACTAGTTTTTTTGCACTTATATTTTTTAAATTTTGTCACAGGTACTGAAAAGAACAGAAGATCTGTCACTGTTATCAACGATCTGTGCACTTCTTCTTCTTCTCATTTATTAAAATTCAGTGATCACATTATTTTTTAAGTATAGTTCATTGCTTTTGAAAAATTAGTTGTTTTTTTTTCAAACAGGAACCTTTTTTTAATTTCACTTGATCAGTGTAAACTGAATTTAATATAACATACAGATTATGATGCCAAGGAATTGTTTTAGTAAAACATTATTAGCAAGTTTACCATAAAATAAGGTACAAAATATTAAGATATTATAGATCTATGACTAAAGTAAATATTAATATTGAAATATTGATAACATCAGAACTGTTATTCTTCAAAAATAGAAAATATTTTCATGTCACAACATTTCAGTGTCACTACATGAAGGCAGCCATGTTGGATTTTGCTCTCACAGGCCGCCGGCTGTCTGCCTCCTTATTTTTCAAATTCAAAATGTCATCAAACTGTAGACAGAAATATTCAGTCATGAGTGAAGATCTCTGGTTGTGATAACAGCAGACAACACTACGACACGTCTGGACCTCGTAAATTGTGTTTGTATCTGAAAGAAAATTCAAAATATGAGAAATCTGGTGAAGTTCTCCTCACAAGTAAGAGAACAAATCTGTTCGTACGAGTGGTTCTTGTATGAGGACCAATGTCTTAAAAAGAGGCAATATTTTTGTAGAAAATCAGTTTTTAACATTTCTCACTGAGCAGGTCAGAAAGATGGAAAAGAAAGGATTTAAAATTTGGTCTCAGTTGTGCAGAAACTTCAGTCTGTGTGTGTGTGTGTCTCTCCCACACAGATTGACATCCTCCTCTGTCGCCCACTCTCACTCCTCCACTCTGAACACATTTCACAGCAGAACTCTTCACTGAGTCTTATTTCAACCTCCAGCAGCAGGAAAACATCTTACGCAACAAAGAACAGGTGGTTCTGCATGTCAGAGTCTTTTTTATTAAAGAAAAGAGAGGCAGATAACATCAGCTGGACTCCTTCATCTCCAGAACACAAAAGACATTTTCCAAATTAAACAACAAAATCAGACAGAATCAGTTTTTTCAGCCCAGAATAACATCTGCTCACGCTCCGGTGACAGCGCCCTCTGGTGGTCCAAGTAAATACAACTAAACAAATGAGAAACCGCCGTTCACTTCCTGTTTCTGTTGTTTTTTTTAGTCATGACCTCCATCACTCATTGTAACCATGATGACAAAAGTAAGTAGTTATTTTAAACTAAACTAAGATATTTCTCCAAATTTAAACCAGACTTTCTAAAGAGCACCGTAAAGCAGCAGCAAAAACTCAGAACTTCAATTTTTAAGTTGAAGCTTTACCGAACGTGAAATAATTGATTTTATTTTTAAAATTAATCAGTTCTGTCCTGTAAAAACATAACTTGAAGACAGTTGCCTTCACTAGATTTGTGAGTTTTAAATCAAACTCTCAAACTGAGAAAGGTTTTGAACTACACAAAGTTTTTGCCAACCTCTAATCTTTGATTGAGATAATTTACTTTTCCTCTTTGGTTGAAATTAAATCTTGTGAATTTTAGAAAAAAACAAAAATCATATTTTTAAAACAGTTCACAGTGAACTATGAACCAGATTTGTTCTTTATTTGGATGCTTGAAAATTAAATTAAAAATTATTTCAACATTATTAGTTTCAAAACTCAAGTTGGGCTTCAAACTCAAATCTGTTGAATTAAGTTGCCTTAAAATTTTAAGTTTTCTCAACTTTTGTTTTTTATGGTGTGTTAACTTGTTGCAATGAGAGAGGAGAGTGAAAATTCTAAGCTGCATTTACTAAAAGTATTTTTTTTAATTGACTTAATCAAATATTTTAATAAAAGTGTAATCACTGAATCCATGTAACAATAATTATATTTCAGCTCTGATAAAGTTTATCAACTCAAAAAATAAAATGTGGCAACCGATTGCCTCAAGTTTTTGTCAACATATTTGGGTTTACAGCACAGCAACAACAAAATACAACATTTGTCCAAATGTTTTCTGATGCACGTGGTCAAACACACACACACAAACACACACACACACACACACACACACACACACACACACACACACACACACACACACACACACACACACCCACCAGACAGACAGACTGTTCTGTCAGAAGGCAACAGGTTGAAAGAGGAAAAGATTTGTTTGTGTGTGTGTGTGTGTGTGTTGTGTGCGTGGGGGGGCTGCGCACTGACCACACTGCGTGCTGGGGTTGCCATGGTTACTGAGGTCTGTCTTTTTCCCCGTCTCTCTCTCTCTCAGCCTGGCGACTGATAAGACTGGATGTTAGCAGCTGTCACCATGGCGACGCTGCTCAATTGATCAACTCCAAGAGGGTTTTTTTTATATCAAGACTGACCAGATTTTTGCTTTTATTTATTTATTTATCTCAAATACATCCTGACATTTAAAACAGCCAATCAGAGGGCAGCAGTGAACGTGTCATCAGTGCTTTAAAACTGCAGTTCCTCAAACCTCCACTAGATGCTGCTGCTGTGATCAAACTGCGACTGTACTGAAGTGAGTGAGAAAAGCAGGAAGTTCTCTCTTTGTTCTGGAGCTTTTGACCTATCAAATGATCTTCACTTGATGTTCTCAGCTGTTCTCAAACTCAACTTTTGATCCAGTAAGGATGAGATGTCTAACAGTTCAGAAACAACAAACAGTCTTAACTCAAGGTCGACTTACCTATGTGTTCTGTTGCTTTTGACTGTTTCACTGCATCATGAGACTGAACTGTCAGACTCAACAGGTGGTCAGAAACATGGATCACTTTGCAAATGACGACTGGATTTCAAACCACCTCTAAACATATCGTTCTAAAATCAACCTGGATCTGCCAAAAAACGATTTGTGCTGAAAATCTGAATGAGGCCTTAATTCCATCTACAAAAGTTGTCAGTGAACACAACATCAGACCTGTTGGAATAACTGAATGGACCAGAAATGTGAACAGCAAACCAGGGGAAAGGATTCTGGGTAACCTGCTGTTTCCAAGACGATCTTACGGTTTGGACACAACAAGATCGTTTCACTTCTTCTGATGTGAGTCTCAGTGGAGACTTTGGAAAACATAATTTTGTAAATGTGGAGAGGAGATATCCTGAGTTTTATGGTTTGTTCCATTTGATCTGTGAAGAACTGGAAGTCTGATTTCTATCTAGGAAAGTCGGAAGAAACTCACCAACCTCAGCCTCAAAATCCAAGATGGCTGCTCTGTGCAATCTGCAGTAATATTGTGTTTATTAACACATCTGTCTTTTGTTTGTTATTAAACCTGTTGTACACACAGTAATGTAAACATGTTGCTGTGGTGTTTGTCTGCACAAAATGCCAAAAACACAAAACACAGGCACAACAAAAGTTTTCTTAACGGCATCCATCTTGGTTTTCTGAAGAAAATGGAACTTTATTCCAAAAACTCTGGATCCTACATTTCCCATAATGCAACTGAATAGTGTCTATTTATTAGAACCTCCCTGTCCTGGTAAGCAACCATGTCAAACTCCACACCCCCAGCGTGTCAGACATGTGTAGTCTCTAAACATGACATTTTACAAACCATGGGAGAGTAATTTAACTCTGAGGTGCAAAAAGAGTGGAATGACCCTTTAAAATCAGAGTGACAGCTCGTCATCATCAAACTGTGGAGGAAGCCTTCTGCAGGTTAATAGCTGACACAGTGATGAAGAAGAGGAAGAGTTGGGTGATGAAGCTCTGACCTCAGCTCAGTTATAGAACTTCTGCAGGAACTTTTTTTTTTTTTTTTTTTTTTACTTTCTTTGATTTTATGGAGATGCGTCTCTCAAAGGCTCCGGCCGCTCCGCCGCGATGACTCCTCACAGTGAGAGTGACACCTCAGAGGTCAGCACCATTTTCTCCATCAAATCTAATTACTTTTTTAGATTTTCACATATTTTCACAGGCAGCAGCAGCCTGCAGGGGCTCTGAGACTTTAGTTCCTGCATATAAAAGAAGAACATACTGCTGCGTGTGTGTTCAGGTGTGTGTGTACAACGATGAATCAGCTCAAAAATGGCTTCTAATTAATCTGTAAATGATAAGTGATGATAAACAGTAGTTTTGGGAGGATTAATTTCTCTGCAGGTCAGACAGGAACAGACGAGCTGCAGTCTCTCCTGCAGAACGTCGGAACATGAAGCTGAACGGAATAAAAATGTAGAAGAAGAAGACGAGCAGTGAAATATTAAAGAGGGAGGGAGGAGAGAGTTTAACTGTGCAGGCTCAGCAAATCCTCCACAGACGTCCTGCAGTCGACTCGATCAGACCCAGACCCACATTTCACCAGGTTTCTGCTTTATATTCAGCTGAACAGAACTAATGTTGAGTCACTTCATGTATAAAACACACAGTCTGCTGTTCTGACTGCAGGCACAAAGCCACATTATAATATAATCATTTATCTTATGAGTTGGTGGTGATGATGCTGAATCATTTCTGCAGATGAGAAAAATTCAGCCGCTTTTTCTGCCAGTTTTGCATAAAAATGACCACGAACAGAAAGATCTTCTCTCCTAAAGTCATCTCAGTCAGATTATTATAATTCCTTGAAGTCAAACACAAAAGGACCAGATCACATCACTGGTCAGTTTTAGAACTGATTTTACGAGTCTCCTTTAAAGCACTTCATGGTGTAGCTCCCAGCACTCTTTTTTTATTATTTTATTTTTTGCACACTGAAAGAAAATACAATACTGAATCCCCCCCCCCCCCCAACAAAAAAAACCAAACAACTTAGGAACTGCAGGCTGTTCTTATGTCTCAGGCACCACAATTTCCCATCTGTCTTGAATAAATATGTTTGTCATATGCATTAATAAAATAAAATTACACTGACAATGATCTGTATCTAAATTAAGAATATTATCTTGTATTATTGCAGAGTAAGAATAAGCTGCACCATCAGGTGTGACCAATGCAAGGTCTTTGCATGTCAACCATGATATGCTGCTACAGGTGCCTATTGTGTGACGACAAGAATGCTAAGGTACACTGAAACTTGGAAACGCAGCCCTGGTTGATAACACACATGTATAAGATTAATAAGATTAATGTTTCCCATTGGAGGATGTTGGAGGATGCATTGACGCCATGGCTACTTACGCCACTAACAAACCCCAGGACGCACAGCAGACGCACCATTATGTGTTGCACAGCTGTGTACATTCTGTGGTAGAGCGTTGCACTGGGCTCAGTGGTGATTAAAGCTTAGTCGTGCTGGTTTCACTAACGTTACCAACCCTCATTTAAAGTTTATTGTATCTGACAAAACAGACCATTTTCAACATCACCCAGAGCAAAATTCATGCTGAAACAGAGCAGTGCCTTTTCTACCAGGTTTGCAGCTGAACTTCATCCAAATTGAAAAATGCTGACGTCCAATGGGATTCTGGCGTCGATGGGAGGCAGAAATTATGACGGCAACAATTTTTCCAAAGAGACAAGAAGCAGAGAAGTTCTTTCTCTCAGTTCTCTGATCTTGACTAAAAAAAACCTCACACATGTCAGGAAATATCAGATCCAAGAGTTTAGAAGAGTTTAGAAAAAGAGGTTAGAAAGAGTTTAGAAAATTAATATTCTGTCTTCATCTGTTGCGTCCTTCTGCTCTTCACTCTGTGCACCACGTTCAGCAAACTAGTCGCTCTTCTGCATTTGGTTTTAAATTATCTGAAGTTTTATTGTCACTAACCTTCACAGTGGTTTAAAGTCCTGGTATCATGTCACCAAAGTTCAATATCTGTGTCGTGTGCCATCAATCTGACATGTCAGTGGTTATAGTTTGGTTAGAAAAGATTGTAGGTGAGGGAAACTAACAGCTGTAGTCTGTCTTCTGTTCATCTGAAAGGGAAAAACTAATGAAAAGTTTCATAACCAGCAGGACCTGATGCATGTGAAGCAACTATATTTACCTTAAATTGACCTTCTAGAGATGCAGACTGAAAAAAAAAACAGACAATATTTGAAGCCAGTTGAGTTTGGCTTTAATCTCCACGTGGGAAGCAAATGAAGAGCTGCTTTCCTTCCAGAATGATTCTTTAAACAAATGACGCCTACGATCCCGCCCACATGCTGCCGGCATGAGGACAGCAGTGAGAGGGAAGTTCTGAAGAATCTGAAGACTTTTTGTCCATAAAATGGTTCAGTTTTAGGAGGACAGAATCATGAAGACAAAGGGATCTCAATGAATACTGCAGAGACAAAATGTCTCCCTGACAAACATTTGGTCCATGATAAAATATCTCAGGATTCTGGGCAGTGTTGGACAAGCTGAAATTACTCTGCATTAAATGAAGCTTCACTACGCTGAAGTTACCCCTGGAGAAATGTCACAAGTTTAACTACATCAAAGCTTTTTTTTTCTTTTCTGACATTCACCGTACTACATACAACGTTGAGACCTCTACAATAGGGAGGATTACAATACCAAAAAAACTGTTTCAGAGACTGTATTTCCTGGATTCTGCTCACTTCTTTATAACCTTTCATGGCAGCTGGATTTGTGAGATCCTGAGATCACATGAGAATCCATCTTGCAAGCTATCCGCTTGTGTCTGCACCAGAGGTGGTGTGAGCCAATCAGCGTCCTTGGAGGGACTACTAGCAGCAGCAGGTGTGGTTTCAGGTGCATTGACAGCAAGAAGCATCTCTTCTGGAGCAAACCATGGCAGCTCCTGCAGAGGTTAACGTAGATACTGTGATTGCATCTGTTATATCAGAACTGGAGAATATTTCTTCATTGAAAGAAGAGCAAAGAATGACACTGAAGGCTTTTATCAATGGAAAACATGTTTTCACTTTTCTTCAAGCCGGTTTCAGCTTCAGTTTGGCAAGTTGATCTGATTGGTTGCAGTTAGCCATGACAGATGTTCATCCAATCACCTGTCAAGTGTTGTTGTTCTTAACCATTTATACTTTATCTCTTGTATACACATTCTTATCCCTTGACACGTTCTGTCCATCGAGAATTCACAGAGAGTTTTAGACAGAGCAGCTGGAGGAAAAACAGAAAATATTTTCCCCATAAAATCTGATCCAGATCAGAGTTCTGGTTGGAGCCACCCAGAATCACATCAGATAGACAAACTGAGCAGGAGGATAGACACATCCCTGTACTTCGTGGACATGTTGTCCCCGGAGCAGATGACCAATCCAGAAATCTGCAATTGTTGGAAATGTTGCATTCAAGCAGTCTGAATCCTGAGCATTTTGCCCACAAAACATTTACCTCATTATATGAAACTTTGCCCACGTTCAATTGAATATCTTACGGTGTAACATTCATGTCTTTAAGTCCAGTTTTTGTCTGTTTCCTTTGCAGGTCTCTTGACCTTCTCCTGCTCCAACTACAATGTTGTCCTCCAGCTGGCCTCTCATCGGACATATGAAGACCATCGTCTAAACCCTACCAATCATTCTCCATCACAACATGGCAGACGACTTCTACAGCAGCACCTTCTCTGCCTCCGAGTCGGACTTCTCCTCCTCCTCCTCTTCCTCCTCAGCGTCCGCCTCCTTCCTCACGCTCGAGCAGAGGGCAGCCTTTGTCTTCGTCCTCATCCTCTTCATCTTCTTAGGCCTGCTGATTGTCCGCTGTTTCCGGATCCTCCTAGACCCGTACCGCAGCATGCCATCCTCCACCTGGACGGACTACATGGAGAAGGACACCTTCGACTACCGAATTTCCTGACAGGCAGCCTGAGAGGCAGCAACCCTGACGACCAGCGGATTAAACTGAGGCGACGAGCACACTGAGAGAAAAGCAGAGACACCAGCGCACATCTCCCCTCTAGTGGTCACTGTGGTGTACTACAGCAGAGTCACCAGGCTAGTAGACAATACAATGGGAAAATGGGAATCGAGTACGAAGTTTGGAAACTCTCCACGTCACAGAGACAATAAAATATATTTCCTCCAGCAGTGATGCCACATTTACAACCAAAGACTCGACTCGACTTTAACACCAATGACTTGTGAATTCACTGGATTTTAGCAGACTTACTTTGGATCATCTGACAGCAGTCAGTCACTCTGGTCAACAAAACTGAGCAGAAATATTCAAAACATGCAGCTCAAAAAAGAATCCCAAAACAAAGTTTGTTTTCTTGTGATAAATTATATTGTCATCTTAAAAAAAACAGCCTTTTGTTTTCTTGAATTACAGAGAAAAAAAACATTATCACAACAAACAAGACTTGTTATCTTATGATAACAAAATAATTTACTTGTGATCTCAAGGTAATCAAAAAAATCTTTGCAAGCACGGCCATTCTTGACCGGACATAACAACTATCAACTAGATACAAGATGAGCATTGAGCTGAGGCTAGCTTTAAGTTTGTTTGGCCAACTACAGCTGGCTGAAATCTGAAGTAATTCTCTGCAACATTAAATATTCAGGACTGACAATGTAAAAAAAAAAAAAGAAAAAAAAAAATCTACGTATTCAGTGTTTAATACTCTTCAGCTAAAACTGTCTGGGTGTGGTTTGATTTAAGTGATGATGATCTGGCACCAACTCGCCCACCAACTGTGATCACATTCTGATTCAAGAGTCGTGAGAAAAGCTCTGAGGAAAACAGGAAATACACAAATGTGAAATAACCAAAACTGTTCGAATGTTGGCAGAACAACTTGCAAGCTGTTAACCATGCAAACATGAAATCAATGAATCCTCAACACAGTTGGCATGGTAACAATCAAAGATGCATCAGACATTTAAAAGCAGCCTGGTCTCCTCAATCTGCATATAAATAACAACTTTTCACTTTCAAATTGCGAGCACAAGTCCAATTTTACATGTAGGTGATGCAACGATTAGGAGAGCAGGTGTGTCCAAAAACCTGCATTAGAAATGTCAGGTGATGCAGAATAAAAAGTGAGGAAGACAGTGTTTTTGTGAAACCAAAAGTCAACACTGACCTCTTTTAAAGCTACAGTAGGTAACAATTATTCAGTCATATTTGCTGGAACTGTCACTATATTCTGATAGTCGGACATTAAATGGGTAATTTAGGACAAAATCCAACTCCTCTGGCTCCACCTACAGCCTGTAATCGTATTTGCCGAAATCCACCGCGACCGAAGATTCTCCACCAGTCAGGTAGAGGGAGCAGGAGGAGCAGCCAATCACCGCTCTACACGTCATAGTAAACTGACAAAGTGAAAGTAAAGTCCGCGACTTGGTCGGACATTTCAAGATGATACACACCGTCAGCTCCCTCTTTCACCTCTGTCAACCCCCCTCCTTCCCTCCACACACGCAGACACACACAAGAAGAGTGTGTTTCATGGTGAGAGAGATGTGAGATCGTTTTGGAGTCCCGGTTGCTATGGAAACGGTACGTCGTCTGTGGGTGCGTTTATGGCTACTTTGTGTGCATGCGCCTGCACGTGTGTGTGTCTGTGTGTGTCTGTGTGTGTGTGGGGTTCTTGGCAGAGGTTCATAAAGAGACCTGATGGAGTATTGTCTTGAAATTTCCGACCAAGTCGCGGAGTTTACTTTCACTTTCATCAACTTACCAACTGAGCTTTAACATATGACGGGACATTATATAATTCCCTCGAAGCACAGGCAGACACAAGTGGCTTTCTTGCTGCTGGTTTATTTGGTGTTTTCTCCCCAAATCCACCATGAAAACTAAACACATTTTCAAGAAAATAAAAGTTAGACTATGTTAAATTAAACTTAAAAAATAACAGTAAAACATAACATAGAATACAGACAAATAAAACTAAATAGCTCGTTGGCTGCATGCTGCAATCTTCAAGTACAGTTCATGTCCTACTCGTTGGTGCTGCTGCTTGACAGCTCCGCCCACACAAGAGCAGCCAATGAGACTCTAATAACTTCAAAATAAAAGCACTGGTACTTTTGCTAAATAAAAGTGCAACTAAAATGAATTCTCAAACTTATACTGATCATAAACAAAGGAAACAAATCATGTACAATATAATGGCAACAACTGTATGTTATGTAGCCTATTTAACTTGCATCATGCATGTTTTATATAACACTTATTCTAACGCAATCATGACCTTTTCCTAACCCCTAACCTAGTGATTTCTGTGCTTAAACCTATAACCAAACTGGGATTATGTCACCTGCTGTGGATCTGGAAGGATTGGTGTACGCACTGCATACGTAGAAAGTGTAAAGTTGTGTTATTTGTGCACCGATTGGAGAGGCTGGCTTGTTAATAACCAAATATTGTCCTTTAAAATCATAAAAATTGACAGTATCCATATACAGCTGTCTGTCACCGATGAGTGGCCATAAGTAAAGTTAGTCTAACGTTGCTGCTGCTCCTCACTCCATAATGACCTGGTTTGGACTCAAAATTTAGGACTTTGACTTGACTCAGAACTTCATAACCATGACATGAGACTTCATGGACTCCCTTTGTCCCACCTCTGCCTGCAACTTTAACTTTAGAAAAGCAAAAGCCCCACTGGCCAGTAAAATAGTAAAATTGGCTGCTAAGTTTGTCAGCCAGAGTAAAACAGTAAAATAAAGCATTTTACTACTAATCAGCTAAATAATCAATCAGATCAAAATGAACGATTACAATTAAATGGTAGGGAAACAAAGAGTTGTGTCCACAACATGAAGGAAACCACCTGCCCTGGAAAGCAACAGATGGGGAGATGTGCGCTCTGTGTTTTTTTATCTGCTTCCTGTCTGATTGTCGCTTCAGTCTGCCTGGCAGGCAGGTATCTGGGCAAAAACACACATGTACAAACAGAGCTTGTGTAATTTAACAAAATGTGAGATCAAATGAAGAACTTTCACATCAATTACTTGTAATAAATAAATAAATAAATAATCAATTCGTACTTCGTTAAGTTTCCCAAAAGCAGTTTTTGAGCACAGATCTCCAGTGTCAGCATCGTTGTGTTTGTCGCTCAAACTGCAGATAAAATGAGGGAAGGAAATTATTTCATGCATGAGAGAAATAAACATCATGAGACAAATAAACATAATGAGACAAATAGAAGAAAAAAACTTAAAATTTGGGACCATTCAAACTTATTCAGATTGAACTATTGGACCTTCTCCTGCCTGTGTCTGTGATTTTTGCCCAGATCTCTGCAGGTTGTAGAAATCCGTCCTCTCTGCAGCACTGCAGGATTCAGCAGCAGTGCAGTGAGAACATGAAGGACTGTACCAGTGTACAGCTGAGGAGGATTTCTATGATGTGCACGTCCATCGAACTGCCTGCCGGGCGGCGTGTTTGGGTTGCTGTCTCTCACGGGAGAAGAGATTTATTTTTTAAATTTTTAACGTTTTTTTGTCTTTAATGGACAAGTTAACTTTTATTATCAGACTTTAATGAACTTATTGAGAGAACTTGTGACACTCGGTGGAGATCACTGAGGAAACAGGTGTTATTCTGGAGTGAGGAGGAGGAGGAGGAGGAAGAGGAGGCCCAGGAGAGCACAGAGGAGGAGTGATGGAGGCTATGTTGAATCGTTCTGACTGCAGAGACGAGACGAGTTTGTTTCCAGCGACTCTCCGTCGTCCTGCCAGCCCGGCTGTTGCTTAGTAACTGGTGTTTTTTCAGTGCCAGCTGATGTCTGAAACGCCGGGCAGGCGTCTCACCACGCAGCCGATCGGCGCTCGCAGCTCTGCCGCAGGTCTGCAGCCAACACAGCCTCAGCTCTGACGAGGAGGAGACAAATGATCGGCAAGAACACGACACGCTCAATCGGTTCTGCCACTCTGGAACAAAACCCACTGGAGCTGGATGTCTCACTGGTTTCTAAGAATGTAGAAACCTGCCAGAGCCACAGGTGAGTCTGTCAGCACAAGCATCAATTTAGTTTCAAATTCTAGTGGAGATCAAAAGTTCAAAACATTTGTCTGTATTATGGGGAAATTTGTATAAAATGATGCGCGAGATGTCTCAAATATGTCCATTTTATTAAAAAAAAACAAAGTTTTAGGCATTTTAACAGCCATTCCTCCATAGTAAAACTTTAATTATACAGCACAACTTTACAAAGTGCTTCACGTGGTTGAAAGAGGATTAAAACCCCTGTGAGCACCAGTCAGGATTCCAACATATTTGGTTTAAAACTGATTGATATTTGAACTGAAAGTGAATGAACTATTTGTTCAGTTGTAGGTTGAAAGAGAGACAATATTGATCAGTCATAGTTCACTGGTCGGTGAAAACTGGTGCACACGAAGACACGAAAGCTTCAGTGCATTTAATGTTTCATATAAAATGTGATAAATACAGAATCATACAAGCTGTGTGCTGCCACCAAGAACCTGACAGGACAGGACATCATGCACAAGTACAGAAGCATTTCGGTTACAACCTCGACGACTCTGAAAGTGCACCAGGACTTGCAGAATTGTAGAAGTTAGTTTTGGCTGATCTAGTCTTTAAAAAGAATTAGAGAATATGAGCACCGACCTGCAGCCGACATTACAACAGCACATGTGATGAGCTTTTATGGGGGATGTGGTTACAACATGGGAAGTCATGCACATGATAAACATACCATTCTAGCAGTGAAATCATGAGAACATCGCTGCTGGACAACAGAAACTCCAAAACTGTCGGTGCCCCCAAGGTGAACAATTTGGCAAGCTAGTGAGTAACGTAAGGCAGTAAATGCACAAGTGTAAAGGAAATATCGTTGTTAGGAATATCAGCATTTTCCTCACACATGATAAAATTACAAAGAAAAAGTCTCTATGACTAAAATGAAAATATATCAACTTACAATCCACCTGAAAATGAACTTCCATGGCTTCTGTCATTTCTGAAATATCAGCAAACACATCACAACTCTGAGCTTTCAAAAAAGATGAGCATGAAAAATGACCTACATATACACTGTCAGCTCTTCTAAAACAATGCCTGCATCACTGATAAATCTGAGGCCTCATCTTCCTGAGAAGCCTTTAGTTCAATTCTAGTTTTACACCCTTGTGATGTGCAACAAGATGAATTTTACTCAATAATATTACTGCAAATTAAACAGATATACAATGCAGGGAGGGATCAATATGGGCTCACAACTAAAGTTTGCTGTTCCATGCATTTGTGTGGATTCCCTTGTGTTAAATTTTTTTAAATTTGGACAGATTTTTTCCATTTTGCCCAAAACATCCCAATTAGTTCAGAAATGCTGCCTCTTTGGTCCAACTTTTGATCTGTAATTATTAAAGGTATACTGTAGCTTATGTTAAAAATTGAATTTAAAAAAATGCCCCGAGCTCACACTTTAAAAAAACAAAGAAAAAAATATATATTATTAAATATTTCTGATAAATTAAAAACTCCAGGATCAACAGCATCTGAGTCAGCTGATTTTGTGCTTTGACCAAACTGACTGAATAAAGTTAACATACAGTAAACCTGCAGCTGTCCCATGGCCCCTTCAGTTCTGGGCCCTCAGCTGCTACTCCAGTCTTTCTTTTCAGAGCAAATTTTGATGTAAATTTCATCGCCTGTGCAGTGATGTTTTTCTGTTGTCTTGTTTCTTGCAGCAGCAGCAGCAGCTGCAGCAGCTGCAGCAGCAGCAGCAGCAGAGCCCCTCAGGCGACCTGCAGAATCTCTCGCTGTAAAGGGCTTCTTCTTCTTCGTGGTCGGAGGTCTCCTGTCAGACTCCTGAACCCGTGAGCCGGAAACGCCCCCGAGCAGAGGAATGGTTTGAAGTTGGTGGAAAGAAACCAGAGTGAAATGAAAGGCTGCTTCCCTCTGGGCTTTTCTCTGCAGGGCAGGTTTGAACGCTGGAACACACAGCACGGATCAGGACACTGGAAAAGGATGACGGCGCACATGAAAATGGGCCATCACAAGGCCAATAAAATCAGCATATCTCCACCATTTTCTGGATTTATTTCTATTTTAATCAGCTGAAAATGATCATCGTCTCACAGAATCAAATTCACGTAATCTTGTGACCAGTCCAGCGTCACCTCCCAGCCCTAGTGGGGGTCCTCACCCTCTGATTGAACACCACCATCATCCCCGTCTCCCTGCAGCGTGGCAGAAAAGCCTCCAAGGTTACTCCTCCGTTCCTCCTCCTCCTCTTCCTCCTCACTGGGAACAAATCTTCACTCCGCTCGGTGAATCTTTAAAAGTTTTGGAGGCTCTCTGGAGGGGTCCTCTCTGTGGGGAGGGTGACCGAACCTCCGCCTGAAGGAAAAAAACATCGACAGAAACAGAAAAAGGAAGATTTCTTTTTCTTTTTGTTTCTCTTCCTGACTGTTGTCCTCTCCTTGTCGAAGCCTCTGCTGATGGAGCGCAGCGGGATTAGATGGGAGGGTGGATCTGAAATCTCTGCGACTGCAGTGGAGGGATTTTTTTTTCTTCTTTTGAGTTTCTTTCTTTTTTGGAGAACTTATAAAAAGATTTTGGGGCCCTCTCGGATCCCACACGAGGCTCTCCCAAACATCAGAGGTGGAGTGTAAAAAAGGAGTTTTGGTTTCTGGCCCAGCAGGACTTTTTTCAGCACACAAGTGAGGATCACTGAAGAGTTTCATCTCCAGAACCAAAAAAATCAGCCCATCATCTCTCGCTCCAGTTCAGTTCGTCTAATTACAGAGTTACTGAGTTATTTTCATGCCGTTTTATCATCTCTTAAGTGCTTTTGTCAGTTTTCAGTCGCCTGCTGTGCTTCAGACGGCGTCATGATTTCTGTTAATGCTGGAAAATTCGTTCACACTGCAGAGGAGCTTTAAACTCTGATTCTTTTGGCTTTCATGTCACAGTGAGCAGTGCAGATCTGCACAGAGTCACCGTGTTTTAGTTTCTATCTGCAGACGTGATTTTAAAAAAGAACACAGCTGTAGATGTTTAGGATGCTGTAGTTTAGGAGATTTCCATTCATGGAACAAGAGAATCAAAAAAATTGGACAAAAAGGCCAAAAGCTTTGCTTGAAACAAATCCAAATTTCTTTTGTCTGAGAAAATTAGCCAAAAGTCTGCTGCTTTCATGTCCCAAAACAGCTCTGCTCCCTTTTTCCAAATTTGGTGAAAATACAGCTTCTTTTGTCTAATTTTGGATCAACAAACAGCCACTTACTCCATTTATTTAAATCTGGACAAACATTTTGTCCATTTATCCCAATCTAAATTTAAAATATTTAAATCTGAACAGAATTCTAACTTTGTTTTTATTTAACAAACATTTTTTGCCCACTTTAACCAAGAATCCATCCCTTTAATTCAAATTTGGTTCAAATTTCGGCCACTTTTGTCTAAATATTGATAACAATATCAGAAACTATCTGTTTTCTATAGTACTCAAAACGATTATATACCTTACGTTAAAAGTTTAAATTTATTAGAGTCTGCCTCTTTTGCCCAAATTTGGATTAGAAAAAAATGCCAGAAGGCTCTGCTTTTATGTCCAAATTTTGACCAGAAAAAAGTGTTTTGTCCAAATACAAATGACAAAATATACCAAAAATTGTTTGTCCGTTTTAGTTTTTATCTATAACAATCAATAATAATAACAATAATAATAATAATAAATAATAATAAACTTGTTCAAATTTGGATTATAAAAAAACTGCCACAAACTTTAAAAAAACAAAGTGCTTTCGAAGTCCCTCAACAGATCCAAACCTCTGATAAAAATGTGGTCAAACGCAAACTTTTTTGTTCATTTTGTGCAAATTTGATTTGAAACTTTCCAGATTTATTGTTTTATTCAAAAAGAAATTTTAAAGAAAAGTCCACATTTGGATAGAATTTTAACCCCTTTTGTCCAAATGTCTATAATAATAAAAGATATACTATACCTTATGTTAAAAACGTTCAGACATTTTTGCCCAAAATTAGATGAAAATTAGATGAAAATTACCCGACAAAATGTTTACAGATGCACAAAAAGCCCCTGCTGACCTGTCCCTCTTCTCTGTCCCTCCCCTGACAAATCTGTGGAGAGAGGAACACAAAGTCCCTCTGCGGGGGTTGGGCGGAGCTTAAAATGTTTCAGCCAATCAGGAATCTTCACAATAGATTTTTATGTTTTCCAAACGCTGGATTTTCTTGCTCTTGAATGCAGCTGTTCAGTCGTCCGCACTCTTCAGTCTGAAGGAGAGATCCTATGATCGTATACTGAGAATGTAAAGTCAACTCCACACACACACACACACACACACACACCCTCACACACACTCACACACACACTCACACACACACACACACTCACACACACTCACACACGTTTGTAATTCTTAAGAGAGTTGTTCCGATACCAATAACAGCATGCAGAAAAACCTTAAATGCTGGGTCGTGTGACTACATGAGTCTGTGCACTGATCTGATATCACATAATTTACACATTGATATCGAAATCGGTCCCAGAAGGAGGAAACTGTATCGGAACATCTTTACTTCTGCACCTGTGAGGTCCAATATTAACATAATTAACTTTTTACAACCACTTAAAATCAAGTCGTAACCCTCAAACAGCACTTTCCTACAAATCTTCATTTTTGCAAAACAATTCCCACAACTTTTCCAAAAATGTCCTCACTTTGACAAACAGTCCTCACTCTGTTGGTACAAAGTCTGATGTAAAAACACACTTTTATGTTTTATTCCCCACAGCAGTAAGGACACACACACACACACACACTAACACACACACACACACACACACACACACACACACATAATGATATACAGTATAAAAGTGTAACCACACCCACAGTACTGCCTTTGTATTCACGTGCACGTCTTGCAAGCACACACACACTCACACAACACACACACACACACCACACACACTGCTGAATGAAATGTACACATAATGCGGCAGTTAACACACTGCATTTGTCTCCACACACTCACACAATCACTGGCTGTCAAACACTCCCAGCAGCTCACTGCCGAACCAAACCCTCCACCCAACTTCACTCTCTCCATCCCTTCCTCTCTCTTCCTCTTCCTCTTCTCTCCTCTCCATCCATCCCTCCCTGAACATCTTCATCCTCATTTGTCCCTTAAACACACACCTTCCTTCACTTCATCTCTCTCAGCTTCAGGTTTTCTTCCCTCAGCTCTGTCATTTTTATACATTTTGTTTAGCTTCACCGGCCTGACAGGTGAAATATATTTGTGTTGTTAAAGCGAATGAAGAAGCTAAATCCCAGATAAAGGAAGAACGAGCAATAAAGAGGAGCTCTGCGAGAGGAAGACGTCTTTTCTCTGTCTTATCTCTTCAGTTCTCCTCTCGCTCGTCTCTCCCTGAAAGAGCTAAAACTCTCATTAGTCTGTCAGCTGCAGCAGGACGGAAAAGAAATATGTGCAGACGTTTCTATTTAAGTTGTAGGGAGGTGATTTAAGGCTCTGTGCAGGTATGTGTTCCATGTGGGGACATTTAGAAGTTTGTAAACCTGCATTGTGGAGACAGTGACGTGTTTCTACACCACGCTGTGAGGACGCACCTTCCAGCTGAGACAAATAATGCAGGTTAAGTTTTTATTAGTGTTAAATGTTTGGTTTTAAGCTGTTTTTTCTTCTTCTTCTCTGGTTTTAATGGCAGATTGCAAACCAAGGTGCATAGGTGCATACTGCCACCTACTGGACCGGAGTGTGAAACCTCAGTGCTTTATGTACCTCAGGTCACGTTTTAACTTAAAAGTAAATTAGAAAAATAAAAGAAAATAAATAAAAAATAATTTTAAAAATAAGAGAGAGAGGAGAGAGAGAGAGAGAGAGAGAGAGAGAGAACAATAAGTAAATATAAACAAAATAAATATGAACAATATAAACAAGAGGAAATATTTAAAAAGTAAGAACAATAAAAAGGAAAATGATCTTAAAATCCTTTTTTCTTTTATTGTATCTAAATTCAATCATGTTTTTGTCCTTTAAAACAAAATTCGATGTGTTTATGTAGACTTGAACTAACCATTTTCAACCAATGATCTCATTACATCCACCTATCAACCTTAATCTTAACATTCACTAGTTAGCTAGCTAGCTAGCAACAGAATGGTATGTCAGGTTAGGACACGCCCACGATTCAACGCTAAAATCTAATTCCTCCCAACGTTATGTCCCATCTTCTGATCATGTTTCACTATACTGAAGTTTGATAATCTCACTTCATTGGACTTTAAAGCTTTTCTTTAGGGTTAAATGTTTAGTGTTAGCATGATTTAGCATGGTAAGATTGTCACTAGTGAAGCTCAGTTAGCACCAAAGAGAAAGTCATGAGTCACTAAATTAAGTTTTCATTCCTCAGCACATTTGTTGGCACTCTGCTCTGCTGAGTAGATTCGTGTTAACATGAAAATGTTTTGTGCTAATTAATGCAAGATATTTACACAGCGACATTTCTTCATGAGAACATTTGTTCTGTGAATTATTTAGATGTTTTGCATCATGAAAAAAAACATTCTCATAAACACACTTGTTCTCAAGTGGCACATATGAGTGATTTAAGAGAACGTGTTAAAGTTTGTTCAGTTTTCATCTGCTAATTTTCAACAGCAGCTCCTGAGCTGCACTTCTGTGAACAACACGTTAAATTCATTCATGCATTTTAACTTGAGGCTCAATAAACACAGTGATTAGTCACAGGACTCATCAACGAACTACTGTAGCAGGAAAGCTAACGACTAACATGACAGCATTTGTAGAAGACCAGAAGTGGGCGTGGTTTATACCAGAAGTCACATTAAATTGGGCAAATATTTTATTCTCTTATTTTCATTTTCTAATATGAAGCAGCTGCTGTTCCTTCAAAGCATCAAAATGATTTAATATCGAAATATAATTATTTATTTAAACACAATTTTTTTTAGTTAAGCTGACTTTTATTAGCTGTCTGAAGCCACCACCATCTCCCCTTTTTAAAAGATGAAAGATAACATATTCCTTTATTAGTCCCACAACAGGGAACTTGTCAGTGTTATATAATATAAAAAATATGAACAATTTAAACAAGAGTAAATAGAAAAATAGGAACAATATATACATTAAATCAGTGATTAAGGTAGATGCCATGTTTTTAATTATGCTGAGATAATCAGCTGACTTCTTCTTAATAACTGAACTTTGAATAGAAGAAATATCTTTTTCCATTGCATTATTTGTGCTTTCTCGATAAATGTAGTCAGATTCAGGTGCAACTCTAATATCTACTGATTCCAGAGGTTCCAGTGACATTAATTATTTCATTTCAAAATATCCCGTTTAAATGCAGGTGTGACCGGGCTGTGTGCACATCGAAATCTTCTTACATTCAGCACGTTGTTTTTGGAGAGAAATGTTGTTTAATTTTTTTAATCTTTTCAGAGCTGTGAACTCTGAAAAATATGATTGAATTCACCTCTCAGACATGATACCGTTTGAGCTGAAGTGAAAGAATATGTTTGCTTCTGTTGTGTAGTTTGTGTGAAGCTTTTTTCCTAAATATGACAGCACAGACACATTTCAGCTCCAAACACTGAAATCTCTCCTGCA
The DNA here is from genome assembly GCA_034769285.1 of Lutjanus argentimaculatus. Classification (NCBI taxonomy): domain Eukaryota; kingdom Metazoa; phylum Chordata; class Actinopteri; order Lutjaniformes; family Lutjanidae; genus Lutjanus; species Lutjanus argentimaculatus. The sequence goes on from JAWZSL010000120.1 coordinate 205,968, forward strand.
GTCAGTCACACGTTGGCTCCGGTTCCTCATCAACAGGTGGAGATCAGTTTGTCTCCATTAGTCCCACATCTGAATAACTGTGCTGTGCGTTAATGGAGCTTGTTTCCCCGGGACACAGTGATAGTGTTAATTATTACCTGCTTAAAGAGCACACAGAGAGACAGATGGAAATGAGACAGAGAGAGACGATCCTGCTCAGTGTGAAGACGGGAAAAAAAATCTGTTGGCTGAATCTGAGAGAACATAATTCTCTAATTTGTCGCCCTCTGCTCCTCTCTGTGTCTCTTTTTCTTTTTTAAATCAGTGAGACGACAGAAACCAGATGGACAGTGAGAGAAAATTTAGCTTAAACCCATCAAGATAAACGAGAGAGCAGCGAGAGAGACGAAGAGGGAGAAAAAAAAAGACAGCGAGACATCAATTAAGCCTCCGCAGCTGAACACAGCGGGCAGAGCTGCAGGCCGACTTCATCCAACAGAAACATCAGAGGAGCTCATACAGAGACAGCGAGACGCGTCCAGTTCTCCACCAAACCTGAGGGGACAATTTACAATTTAGAGACACAAAAATCACAAAAGGGTCTCAGAGAATCTGACAAATCTGACCGGAACTGTGACGACCAGCTGAGACAGACAAATCAAATCTTCATCCTTCTTAAAGCTTTTGTTTCTTTTAGCTCAGCAGTTATTAATAGTGTTCAGTGTTTATCACATTTTTCAAATCATGCCAATGATTTTTTAGTTCAATTTACTTCTTTTAAGATAAAATAAGATCAAATTTATTGATCCCACAACGGAGAAATTCATATTACAGCAGTTCAAAAAAAAAAAAAAAAGCACAGGTAGAAAAACAGGATGAGTGATAAAACAGATAAAATAAAAACAAAAGAATTACACAGAATACAAGCAACAAAAAATTCACAATGATTTACAATTTGAAAAATATATATTACACAGAAGATGATTTAACAGGAGAAAATGTAAATATACAATATATCACACAGGGTGACTGCACATTAGAGATGTGACAGATTAACAGTATTATATAAAAAAAATCTTTATGAAATTCAGAGAACTAAAAATTTAATTGAATAAATCTTATTTATCTTTTTGTTCAGCTTATCAGGATTTGAACCATAGAAGAAGAGCCAGAACTCGTTACGTTTGTGTCACTTTATTGTTTTTAATAAAAATGATCATGAGATGCGACGATCTGGAAACAGGAAACTCGGCTGAATAACTGGATGTTCATGTGCTTCCCCACAGATATGAGCCAAATCTGCCACATGGTGGCGCTGTATGGAAGCCCGAAAATGCAGTTTTGGATCTGGATTAATTATTAACTAGAATATTTGATATTAATCAAGACATGCATTTTAAATTTGCATCAAAATTCAATCAAAATTTTTTATTTTAATAATTAAACTTTTGATGTTAATAGTTTCAAACTAATTACAATTTTACTCTTCATACCAAGAATAAAAGTAGAAATAAAGTAAAACCTTTCCTCGTCATCATGTCATGATTTTCATTTCAAGAACTTAAAATTAATTTATTTCAAGATCACAAAATAAGTTTCTGTAAAGTGGAACTCTTTCAATCAAATCAAATCAATTTATCTTTTCAAGAAGCTAAAAATAACTTTATGAGCTTTATGAACTTTTCTCATAATCAAACTTTTTATGATCTCGTAAAGATGCTGAGATTTGTTTCCTGTAAATGTGAAATAGGGCCGTCATGAAACCAGATTTTCACTACATGATATTTGTGGATAAAATAATTAATAACAATATTAGTACAATGTATTTACACAACCTGAAAATAATGATTATAGTAATAATGATGTTGTCAATCAAATTCATTTTTAACTGTTTATTTGTGGTGAACTGGTGCAGTGAACCTCTGACCCTCCGTACGGTGGTGGAGATTATTTATGATTTAAAGTCAGACTGTTGAGAGAACACTGAGAACGTTGAGAGAACGCTCTGAGAATGTTGAGAGAATGCTCTGAGAATGTTGGAGAACGCTCTGAGAATGTTGAGAGAACACTGAGAACGTTGGAGAACGCTCTGAGAACGTTGAGAGAATGCTCTGAGAATGTTGGGAGAACGCTCTGAGAATGTTGAGAGAACACTGAGAACGTTGGGAGAACGCTCTGACAGACTCGTGAGGACGATCACAGACTGTTGTGGGAACATGTTGAGAACGTTAGAGAACGTTAAGAGAACGCTCTGAGAGACTCGTGAGGACGATCACAGACTGTTGTGGGAACATGTTGGGAGCACGTTAGGAGAACGTTAAGAGAACGCTCTGACAGACTCGTGAGGACGATCACAGACTGTTGTGGGAACATGTTGGAGAACGTTACGAGAACATTGGGAAACGCTCTGACAGACTCGTGAGGACGATCACAGACTGTTGTGGGAACATGTTGAGAACGTTAGAGAACGTTAAGAGAACGCTCTGAGAGACTTGTGAGGACGATCACAGACTGTTGTGGGAACATGTTGGGAGCACGTTAGGAGAACGTTAAGAGAACGCTCTGACAGACTCGTGAGGACGATCACAGACTGTTGTGGGAACATGTTGAGAACGTTAGGAGAACGTTAAGAGAACGCTCTGACAGACTCGTGAGGACGATCACAGACTGTTGTGGGAACATGTTGAGAACGTTAGGAGAACGTTAAGAGAACGCTCTGACAGACTCGTGAGGACGATCACAGACTGTTGTGGGAACATGTTGAGAACGTTAGAGAACGTTAAGAGAACGCTCTGAGAGACTTGTGAGGACGATCACAGACTGTTGTGGGAACATGTTGGGAGCACGTTAGGAGAACGTTAAGAGAACGCTCTGACAGACTCGTGAGGACGATCACAGACGTTGTGGAACATGTTGAGAACGTTAGGAGAACGTTAAGAGAACGCTCTGACAGACTCGTGAGGACGATCACAGACTGTTGTGGGAACATGTTGAGAACGTTAGGAGAACGTTAAGAGAACGCTCTGACAGACTCGTGAGGACGATCACAGACTGTTGTGGGAACATGTTGAGAACGTTAGGAGAACGTTAGGAGAACGTTAAGAGAACGCTCTGACAGACTCATGAGGACGATCACAGACTGTTGTGGGAACATGTTGAGAACGTTAGGAGAACGTTAAGAGAACGCTCTGACAGACTCATGAGGACGATCACAGACTGTTGTGGGAACATGTTGAGAACGTTAGGAGAACGTTAAGAGAACGCTCTGACAGACTCATGAGGACGATCACAGACTGTTGTGGGAACATGTTGAGAACGTTAAGAGAACGCTCTGACAGACTCATGAGGACGATCACAGACTGTTGTGGGAACATGTTGAGAACGTTAAGAGAACGCTCTGACAGACTCATGAGGACGATCACAGACTGTTGTGGGAACATGTTGAGAACGTTAAGAGAACGCTCTGACAGACTCATGAGGACGATCACAGACTGTTGTGGGAACATGTTGAGAACGTTAGGAGAACGTTAAGAGAACGCTCTGACAGACTCATGAGGACGATCACAGACTGTTGTGGGAACATGTTGAGAACGTTAGGAGAACATTGAGGACGATCAGCTGCTGAGACGTTGGTGAAACTCGAGCAGCTTGTTGTTGAACGAGGCGTTCACTGTCTCGTGTCTGATTCAGGTTCCAGCAGAAGTTTGTGTGTTTTTGCGTCTGAGCCTTCGTCTGATCCCTTTAATTCTGCTGTCTGCCTTTCAGCCATCTGCATCCTGCTCTTCCTCCTCTTCCTCCTCCTCCTCGCCTGTCCGCCTCTCTCTGCTTACTCATCCTCTTGATCGCTCTCTTCCTCCTCTTCATCGTTCTGTCTTCCTCCCACACCTTCATCCCTCCTCCTCTGTCTCATCTTAAAGTTCACTTCAGCCTTCCTTCTTCCCCTCCTCCTCCTCCTCCTCCTCTCCTTGCCTTACACTAAGCCTGTTTACATAGGATTAGAAACTCCAGCAGCTCGTCACTGCTGTTTTTTACCCTTTAAGGGAGTCGGGACTGCAGCTTTCTCTTCTTTTCTCTGTGTGTTCGTGTTCACTTTCGGGAACTGCCGCCGCTTCTGAGCTGAACTTTGCCTTTGAGCTGATGGTTTACCAAAACGTTTGTTTGTCTTCACACTGTATTTAAAGGGAAAATCCACCCGCAGGCGTGGACGGACACAGAGCCAGGAGACCAACGGGTTCCCTGCTGCAGAACCTCTGTGTCATGTGACTGTTAAAATGTCCTGTTGGAAAAGTCAAACGATTACAAGATTAAAGAGACTCTAAACCATCACAAATATGATCACAGAGACACAAAATGACCACAAGGAGACAAAGACAATTACAAGAGACAAAAACCAACCACAAAGAGACACAAAAAACCCACAAATACACAAAAAACAACCACACAGAGACACAAACAAAAGATAAAGAGACACACAATGATTACAGAGATGAAAACAACCATAAAGAGACACACAAAAAGGCCACACAGAAACACTGAACCATCACAAATGAGACCACAGAGATACAAAATTACCACAAAGACGACAAAAATGACAGTAGGATCAATTACAAAGAAGGGATTCTTGCATGTCTCGCTCTTAATTTTTGATAAAATGTATAAATTCTTGTGTTCTTTTGTTTTGTACATTTCTCCTCAACACGGCGTCATTATTTTTTTATTTTGAAATTCTGTCACCACTTCCTGTGGGTAAAAGTATTTTACAGCCAAGAAGAGACGTGACGGAGACGGTCGGGATCCAGCTGACGATCAGCTGACCAAATTATGCAACGATGACGCTGGTGGAAGAACTTTGTTGTTGACATTTCTTGGTGGATTTTTCCTTTAAGTGCTGCGTGTCGACTGCGTGTCGCCCTGAAACTGTGAAGTCTCTCGTTTTGATGCATTTTTTTAATCGACTAAACGACCTGCGCCTGTTTTCTATGCTCGTCTCTGTGTTGTGGCTTCGACAAAGTTTGTGTCACAGAACAAATCGAACAACCGCGACTGTAGATTTCAACACTTTGGTACGAATCGCGTGTGCTTCTCTCCGCAGTGAAAATACACAAACTGGTGTTTTCTTAGTCTTTACACTGTGTTCTGACTTCAGTGTCGTATTTTATCAACGCAAAGGTTTTAGTTTTGATAAAGACTTCCTGTCGGTGCTTCATGGACACGTGGAACTTTTTATTTTCTTCCGTTTGAACTCAAAATGAAACCAAACACAAAGACAACAGGACAGAAGAATCACAGTCACATGAGGAAGAAAATAAACACCACTGAAAAGCTTTTAATTTGAAAATCCTGTTTGACATCCTTTATTTTTCTGAACAAAATAATGTGCGTTAAAATCATCTGTAACACATTTTAAAATCGATTTGCAAAACTTGAAATTCAGCATTTAACTGAAACATGAAACCATACATTTAGATAAATGGTTTTCAAAATAAAATACTTCACTGCTGTGGTTTTAATCTTAGTGCGCAGGATTTTCAAAATAAATGTCTTCAATTAAAATTAATTAAGTCTGCAAAACAACATTTGGAAAAAAAAATCCAAATTATGCTTTTCAAAGAAACAAAATAAAAGTATTTCAGTGTATTTAAGTGTTTTATCTTATTTCCTTCCATAACTGTGAATTATTCTGAATTGCAGCCGGATTATTTTTGTTTCAGACGTCACACCAGGCTGTTTCTCTCTCTTTTTTTTTACAGTGTAGATGCCGTGCAGATTTCCTGACTTTCTGTTGTTGCTGTTGTTGTTTTCTTTTTTACAGTGTAGATGACGTGCAGGTTGTGTGTATCCGTGTGTGAACAGAGCTCCTCTATATTTTCTAAGTGGTTGAAAGTTGTCGTGTCCAAACTGATGAAGTGTAGATTTAATCTTCCTGCCTCCTGTCTGAGCTCTTTTATGAGTCTGCGCTCTTGTTTTGTAAAGAAATAAAACTTCTTCCTGGACCAAAAGTGGACTTTTTGTCCTTTTCTTTCCCTTCATGCATCAAATGCACATTTAAATCCTCTCTTTCATTGTGGATCATGTCAGGTGAGTTGATGAGCACAGCTGCTGCAGGCCTCCTCCTCCTCCTCCTCCTCCTCCTCCTCTGATGGAGGGACTGCAGGATGGGTGTGCTGCAGGAGCTGGACAGCCGCAGTCATAAGATAAACTTTATTAAAGGTGATCTACAGATGTAAATCTTACATTTGCAGAATTCTTTCCATAATCTTTTATTTATTTGGCGACCTCAAATAAAACCTCCTGTGACCCACCTGTGGGCCACGACCCAGTGTTTGGGAACGACTGCTCCAGTCCAAACTTTGGGGTCGTACATTTTTCAGAGGAAAAGTTGATTTTCTTCATTTTCTTGAAAAAGAGGCTGGTGAATAAAATCCGATGATGATTTTAGTTGTTTTGTTCATAAAATGTCAGAAAATGTTGATCACAATCTTGTCAACTGAAAAATATGTTGAAACATGAAAACAGGTGAAGGCCACCAACATACTTTCATGAACTCCACCTGTTTGGATCGATTCTTCAACTAGTGATCACTCTGCCAATAATTTTCCCACTGATTGATTAGTTGTTTAGTCCAAAAATGTTGATCAAAGTCCACAACTCAAAGATCTTCAGTTTCCTGTCAGAGAGGAGGAAAGAAAGCAGAAAATATTCACATTTAAGAAGCTGAAATCAGAGAATTTAGACTTTTTTTTCTTAAAAACTTCTTCAAAGCGATTAACTGAAAAGAAGCTTCGCAGTCTGAATAATTATCGTCAGGAGGACGTGCAGGACGTAGGACATGAGGACAAAGTGTTTGAAGGAAGAGAGGATCTGTATATTTAACAAGTGTAAGTCATAAAGTAAATTTACAGTCGGAGAGACGACAGGCAGGTGATTCTGGTTTGATCATCTCTCCGACATTAAGCTGCTTCACATCATCTCCTCGCCGCGCTCCGTGGACCGTCATATGGAAATCTAATATTAGCCATAATCTGCATGTGAGTGTGTGTGAGTCATCATACATGAAGGCTGACAGATGGTGCACGGGCGGAGACACAAACTACAACATGCTGATCATTTAAAAAAAGAAAGACACCACACAGGCAGAGTCAAAGCACATCAGACGAGCCAATCAGAGCGCAGCATCATTCACATATCTGAGTTTATTTCTTCTCCTGTTGGACACTGAGGTGATAAACATGTTTCAGACAGAACAAGATCAGAAAATCAGACAGAATGAGTTTTAAACATTTTCTAATTTCTCTTCATTTTCTGTTAAAAATAAAAAATAAGAACAAGCAGTGAACTCCAGATGCACCAAATGTTCTGAACCATCCAGATGTGTTTACTGATGAATCCCACCAATCATAGACTGGAGGGGGCGTGGCCAACTGTTTGCTATTAGTACAGGTAGCGTCTGCTAAACTCTATTTAAGGGCAGGTGTCGTTCAGATACTCAGATTAACTGCAGAGACACAAGCATAAAAAAATTAACTCAATATTGATCGTGTTCTCAACCATCCATAAAATGTTCTCTTACCTCAGAAGAACAAAGAAAACAGGTGAATCCCACTGAAAATAAGAATAAATGTGAACAAAAAGAAGACTTGCATGAGATCAAATGTCTCGCTGAGTGATGAGGAGAGTTTCTCTGTGAGTTTGAGCTGAAAACAGAGAAAAGATTTTAGAATTGAAAAAGATTCGGAGCAGATTCAGATCTTTTTGTCTCCGGATGCTCAGCTTGTTTTCCGTTAAACACGATGTGTGAAGCAACATGAGCAGACTGATGACAGAACAGCAGCGTCACTTCAGAGTGGAGGAAGACAAAACTGATGTTCTCCAGTTTTCTGTAAGAACAAACATCAGCTGTAGATGTAGGAGACTATTATATGTTGTGTCTGATTTGACCATCAGGGGGCAGTGCTGCTTTTCTATGTGTGGAGTTACAACATCAGGTGTATTAATGCACCTGGAAAGTCAACAAGATCAGGCGGCAGCGGCAGGAGGCGGAGACAAAAGGATGCAGTGAAGTCGGACAGGAAGTGACACGAACATCCTGTTAGCTCACCTGTGGGCCACCTGTAGTCTGCTGAACATGTTCACAGCTGAAGAGATAAAGTGTGTTATTGATCACTGATTGAAGCTGAAATAGAAGAGATCCACCTACTGTCACATGATCCTCTGCACTTCCTGTTCTTTTGTTAAGATAATAATAATAATAATGAGCCACAAGATATCTGCTTGTTAACACATTAAAACTTCATCACACAACATAAGACTAATATATCCAGCGTTAAATATTACAGGTAGACAGAAAATTAGTAAATTATACAACATGTGGTGTTTGTTGTAAAAATTAAGAGCCAATCAGAGCCTGTCAGCTCATCGATCAGGTGACAGTCAGGTGACAGCGGTGCCTGGCTCTAAAAACTGCAGCCGCCTGACCTTGTGAGGTCGTCGTTGCCCATGTGTGCATGACGTCAGAGTGAGTCAAACACAAATCTAAGCAGCGTGCAGCATGCAGCATACGGCGTGCGGCGTGCAGCGTGCAGCATGCAGCATGCAGCATACGGCGTGCAGCGTGCAGCGTGCAGCATGCATCGTACAGCGTGCAGCCGTCGCTGGTGATTGATTCTGTGCAGGACCGGCTCATCTCAAACTAATAAGAGCAGGTAAGATGATCGCTTCATCTGTAGATATAAATGTTCAGTCTGAGGTGATTCTTATGTTCAGGTGATTAAACACTAATGAAAACACACTGATGAACATTATTTAACATTTCTGACAATAAATCCTCAGAAATCTGACAGACTGCACCTTTAATGTCTTTGTAACTTGTCCTTCTCTTTTCTGTTGGTTTGAAACAAACTAAATGTTACGAGATGAGCGAGTGTGTGTGTGTGTGTGTGTGTGTTGTGTGTGTGTGTGTGTGTGTGTGTGTGTGTGTTTTGGCCTGAGGCTCTGATGAGTGTAAATGTGCACACACTCATTTACTTACAAGTTTAAAGAGGACGTGTGGAAGCTGCAGGACGTCGACTGACAGACTGACAGTTTTCAGAGAAACTTTGTCACCATGAACACGAGGACGTTCCAGAGACTTTCTGCTGTTTTCTGTGAGTATGAGCACCTTTTCTCTGTTTTCTACCTTCAGCTTCAGCCTTCTTCTGTTTCAGCACATTTAAAGTTATAATTATTTTCGTGTTACATATTTATTTTGTTGAGTTTAATTTGTCAAAAATGTTTCAAACCAGAGAAAAACATAACAGACCAACAGGGGCAACTAGTGATACTGAAACCTGCAGCTGCATGTGGCCCTTCAGTACCTTTACTTCAGGCACCAACTAAAGAGAAACCAGCTCACTGTGAATATTTGATTTATTTATTTTTTAAATAAAACTCAAAGATTCAAGTTTATCTGAAGAAGAGAAGTAAATTATCTCAACTAAAGATTAAAGGTTTATTTCAAAAGTCAAAAAGTTTGACTCTCCTGCAGAATGTTGGCTGGAAATCTTCAGTTGTCTCAAGTATTTTAGTATAAAATATAAAGTGATTCTCCAACTGTAGAAATATGAAGCCTATACACCAATTCTTAAAAAACATAAGCGTCTGTGGCTCGTCTTCTTCAGTCTCCATTAACTTGATACCACGTTTAAAAAAAAAAAAGAAAAGTCTTCAGGGAAAAAAAGAGGACTAACATGATTCCTGCCACAGAAGACAACAACTCCCATGATCCCACACTACTTCAAACTACATCTTTTCTTAAGGTTTGATGATGTGAGACATTGTGCATTAAAAAAAAACAAACCAACACCTGTTTGATCAATATTCCTCAGAGTGATTTCTGAAAACTGAAAAAGTAAAAATAGATTTTTGTTTTTCTAAATGAACCTGGTTTATTCTGTTCATATCTCACCATGATGTCCATCTAAGAAGGTCTTTGAGGACGACTGTGACAGACTGTCCTGGTAAAATGTCCAAACCTGGACCTCAAGCAGAGAGCTGACGTCCCATCAGGGTCGGATGAAGCTGAACAATATTAAAATAAAGATTCCTGAGTGACGGAGCTGTAATAGGATTAAATGATCGACTTGGCTGGAAATCCATTTTTTAATTTACATTCATAATCAGAACGGTTATTAAAAACAGAGTCAGACTGTGGAACACTGAGGTCTGACTGCACCAGGACAAACTCAAAGTCCTGTCCCCTGCCCAAAGACACAGGTCACATACTCTCTGTCTTCATGTCCTCTGTCTTTTCTCTGTGCATCAGTAGTATTAGTGTATTTATTTCATGCACAAAGTGTCAGTGGAGGAGTGGAACTAACTGTTTACATCCTGTATGAACTCTTACAGATCACATCCCTGCTCAGATTGTTCTCTGATTTAACTAGTTAGGAAAAGAGAAAACATCAGGTCTGTTGTTGTTCTTATGATAAAATCTAAATGTCTTTTCTTCCTGTGAAACGTGTTTACAGACTCACACCAACAGATTTCAGCAGCATAGTTTCATGCAGCTGTTTCACACAAACAGGAAGAAAAAACTTCACCTAAAACAGCTGCCGAATTTTCAAGAAGGTTCAAATAATAAAGAATTTATCACAGCAACATTTCACAAAGTTTACAAAGTCTCCAGTCACTCAGCAGCTCCCAAACTTGTGCAGTTTTTAAATGAACTTTGTTGAAGTTGAAGTTTCTCCACGAGCAACAACGAGCCTGTATCAGTTACTCTTCACTGTATTTGTAAAATCTGACAAGTTAATTATTAATAAAATGTTGTCATCTTTCATAAATTGAGTGTTAATGTTGAAATCTCTGCTACATGTTGGCAGGTAGACGAGAGACAGTGACACAGAAACGCCGCAACAAACTGACTCAAACTCCACCAGTTAAATTTAATCCAGGATTTATGAGAAGACACAAATTATTAAGAATTTTCTGGTGATATTCTCTGATGTTACAGGTTCATGTGAGGTTCTCTACGGATGTTCTTCTGGTTCCTCTTTTATATCTTCTTCATCAGATAAATGTTTCACTGCTGTGACTCAGATGTTTTCCTCTGCTTACCTCACCTGTTTGTGTGTGTCTGACCTGTGTGTGTGTGTGTGTGTGTGTGTGTGTCTGACCTGTGTGTGTGTGTGTGTGTGTGTGTGTGTGTGTGTGTGTGTGTGTGTGTGTGTGTGTGTGCTGACCTGTGTGTGTGTGTGTGTGTGTGTGTGTGTGTGTCTGACCTGTGTGTGTGTGTGTGTGTGTGTGTGTGTGTGTGTGTGTGTGTCTGACCTGTGTGTGTGTGTGTGTGTGTGTGTGTGTGTCTGACCTGTGTGTGTGTGTGTGTGTGTGTGTGTGTGTGTGTGTGTGTGTCTGACCTGTGTGTGTGTGTGTGTGTGTGTGTGTGTGTGTGTGTGTGTGTCTGACCTGTGTGTGTGTGTGTGTTGTGTGTCTGACCTGTGTGTGTGTGTGTGTGTGTGTGTGTGTGTCTGACCTGTGTGTGTGTGTGTGTGTGTGTGTGTGTGTGTGTGTGTGTTGTGTGTTGTGTGTGTCTGACCTGTGTGTGTGTGTGTGTGTGTGTGTGTGTGTCGACTGTGTTGTGTGTGTTGTGTGTGTGTGTGTTGACCTTGTGTGTGTGTGTGGTTGTGTTGTGTGTGTCTGACCTGTGTGTGTGTGTGTGTTGTGTTGTGTGTGTGTCTGACCTGTGTGTGGTGTGTGTGTGTGTGTGTTTTCTTGTGTGTGTCTGACCTGTGTGTGTGTGTGTGTGTGTGTGTGTGTTTTTCTTGTGTGTGTCTGACCTGTGTGTGTGTGTGTGTGTGTGTGTGTGTGTGTTTTCTGGTGTATGTCTGACCTGTGTGTGTGTGTGTGTGTGTGTGTGTGTGTTTTTCTGGTGTATGTCTGACCTGTGTGTGTGTGTGTGTGTGTGTGTGTTTCTGTGTTGTCTGACCTGTGTGTGTGTGTGTGTGTGTTTTTCTTGTGTATGTCTGACCTGTGTGTGTGTGTGTGTGTGTGTGTGTGTTTTCTTGTGTATGTCTGACCTGTGTGTGTGTGTGTGTGTGTGTGTGTGTGTTTTCTTGTGTATGTCTGACCTGTGGTGTGTGTGTGTGTGTGTGTGTGTGTGTTTTCTTGTGTGTCTGACCTGTGTGTGTGTGTGTGTGTGTGTGTGTGTGTTTTCTTGTGTATGTCTGACCTGTGTGTGTGTGTGTGTGTGTGTGTGTGTGTGTGTTGTGTGTATGTCTGACCTGTGTGTGTGTGTGTGTGGTGTGTGTTTTGTGTCTGCTTGTGTGTGTTCTGTGACCTGTGTGTGTGTGTGGGGTGTGTTTTTGTGTGTCTGATGTGTTGTGTGTGTGTTTGTGTGTGTGTGTTTCGTGCTGACCTGGTGTGTGTGGTGTGTGTGTGTGTGTGTGTGTGTGTGTGTGTGTGTCTGATCTGTGTGTGTGTGTGTGTGTGTGTGTGTGTGTTGTGTGTGTGTGTGTCTGACCTGTGTGTGTGTGTGTGTGTGTGTCTGACCTGTGTGTGTGTGTGTGTTTTCAGTGTTGACGGTGCTCTGCTGCAGCATGACGACCACAGTAGGTAAATATCACTCACACAGCCTCGGGTCAGTCCTGGTGTTGGTGTTTGCTTTAAAACTGTCGACACATCCGCAGAAGAAAAACTGCCTCAGGCGCGTGTGCTCCTTCTTTACTTCCTCACTTCCTACCCTACAGTCTTGCTTCCTTCTCTGCATCCTTTGTACGGTCTCCACCTTCTCGTTTCCTTCTTTATTTCTTATCCCACATCCTCCTGTCCAACCCTGCACCTTGAGTTATTTAACAGTTTTCCAGAATCCTCCATCAGCTTTTTAATTGTTTTCTGGGACCAAACCCCCTCCAGCACCTCCTCAGCTGTCTCCTCTAAAGCGAGCTGTGACCTCTGCTGTGTGTTTCAGAGACCACGTTGACCTGTGACCTGCAGGACTTTGCACAGAGGCTGAACTGTGGTACGAAACCTTTCAGGAACTAAACTGTGTTTACGAATCCTGCAGAGAAACAAGTTTATTTACTACGATTCAGGTCAGTTCATCACTGACATCCACATCACACAGTGATGATTACTGAACCGGGGCCAAAGGGATCAGGGGGCCCCCGGGGGCCAGGGCCTCTCAGTCAACAAGTCTGTTGTTGGAAAGTCAAGTAACTGCAAACAGACATAAATCAAAAGCAAACAACACACCAATTTACATCTTTGTGTGGTTGTTTTGTGTGTCTCTCAGTCTGGGAGTCTCCACCTCCAGCAGACACATAATGACATTAGGTTTGACAGTGGTGGAAGTAGTAATCAGATTACTTTACTTACTTCTACTTAAGTGAAACTGATGAATCCTTGGAACACTGATCCCTCCTCTTCCTCCTCCTCTGCAGACAGCGGCATGATCGTCGTACAGGACGTGGAGGCGAGTCACAGCGAGAAGGAGGCCTGTGTCGACGGCGTTCCTCCGGCCCGTCTGGAGCCACCGCTCTGCTCCTCCGCCCCCGTCCTCAAGATCGTCAAGAAGAGGTAAAACTGCACCGACTGAAGGAACAGAGTGAACTTCTGTCTGAAAACGTCATGTTTGTCACACAGGTTTTAAAGTTTCTCTTTTAATTATCTCACGTAGAGGATCATGTGTTTGGTCGTGTGTTAACCCTCAGACTGCTGCACACGTCTCATATTTGTTGTGTACATGTATGACTGTGCGCTCAAGGACCTCTGAGGAGTCGGACTGTACCGACTGCTGACTCCTCACTCGTCTGAACCGGCCGGTTGAATCACTGAATCACTGAGCAACATCTGCTGTTGTTCACGTTAACGTTTGCAACTTCTTTTCTTGAATTTTCACTTTGAATTTGACATCGCTGGTGTTCTGGATTTGTTCCTGTCCACATTTGCACACAAAGGTTTATATTCACTCAGTCAAACTTCAGCAGTGGTCATTAAGAAACAGTCAGTCATGTTAACCAGCTGCTGAAATGCCTCCATCAGTTCACTGTGCCACATTTCCTGCCTGAGCGTGTGCATGAAGACGACCTCGCTGAACTGCTGCAGGTTTTATGAGTGTTCCTGCCAGCTCAAACTTTCTACTCTGAGTTTCCAAAAGGTTTGTGAAGAGAAGAAAAGAGGTGTGACCAGGAAGAAGTCATGTTGTTCAAATGATTTTTTTTATATCTGTGACACATTCTGCAGATGTAGACGTTTAATCTGCAGTGAGAGGCATCGTGTCGCTGGTCTGATGTCGATACGACTGACAACAGATCATTTTCACTTTCTATGTTTTGCTGAGAACCGTGCATGCAATGCAAGAAAATCTGTAGTCATGTGAGACACACTGTCAGCAGAGGCTCCACGATGCACACCTGCTGCTCAGGTAGGCAGCGAGTCTCAGCTGTTAATGTAGACTTTAGGACTGAAAGCTGGAGATTCAAATCAGTCGGCTGAGATTCTGTTCCTGTGTCAGTCAGTGTGCGTCAGATAGAAACTTTACATGAGGAATTATAATTAAGGAGAATCATAAAAATATTTGGATATTAGCTGGAGCACTAATTTAAAGGACCAGTCTGTAGGACCTCACTTTCCTTCCAAGCATGTAGAAGAACTTACTGTTCCTGTAAATCTCATGAAAGGACACATCAGGGTCAGAGTTTGGTTTGTCTGTTCTGGGCTACTGTAGGTGTAACATGGTGGCCCCCCTGGAAGAGGACCCACCACCTCTGGAGATAAAAAAAAAAAAAGTTCTCATTCTAAGATAACAAAAACACAACAACTCTTATTTTCAGGTGATTATACACTAATAAAAACACTTACGATTATTACATTTCTGCTATATTTTGCTAATAAATTCCCATAAATCTCACACGCTGGACCTTTTAATAAATATATAATAAATAAATGATGACAGACGGTGAAAACAGTGGTCGGTAAAGAAGTTTTTCGTCCGTGGCACTGAACTTGGTTCGTCTTTCCACTGCTCCTTTAATCAGCAGCTGCAGAAAGTCAAATGTTGCGGATCTGTTTCAGGTGTGACGGTCGGTACAGGTGTGCAGTGCCGATGGATTCATGTCACTCAGCCAAACCCTGTCTGACCAGGTGTGTCTGGATGAAGACCACGTACACCTGTGAGGCTGGGAGTACGTATCTGATCTGATCTGATATTTACATGAAAATATAAATAAAATAATGAATTAAAGTATTAAAGTTCAGCACCAATGTGGGTTCTTCTTTCAGGGATCCATTATGTGTGTCAGAAAAAGACGGCGACACTTGACTGTGGTGAGCAGATCACTTTTATTTTCTTGTGCCTTATTTTTATTTTCTTTATAAAATACATTTTTGATGCTTTAGAAAGATGAGTTATTATGTACATGAATGAACAGTGAAGGAGGAATGTGAGGAATAAAACTCTGATAAAACTCTTCTGCTGCATCGATTTACATCATTTTTAAAAAGAAAACTCACATCAAATTCATTGATGTCATCAGTAAACAGTGAAAGAAATGTTTTTGTGAGCTGGATTTCATTTGTTTTCTCTCTCTCTCTCTCTCTCTGTGTGTGCGTGTGCGCGTGTGTGCGTGTGTGTGTTTTCAGGGTCTCAGGTGATCAAAGTGTTGATGGCGAACTACGGCAGGTTCAGTAAGAGGGTGTGCAGGTACCGCTACCCCCGCACTCACCCCCCCAACACCTCCTGCAGACTCCCCAGTGCTCTGAAGAAGATGGCTGACAGGTGAGAGTGGTCAGGTGACACACTGACCGTCAATCGTGTGAAGCGTTTCTCGTTATATTTCCTACATTTTATCACCATCAGAAGACACAATCAGGACATTAGAGCTGCAGGCAGCGTTGGACGGGTCCTCTCATCCCGCCGCGAGTCGTGGAGTCACAGGACACCGACCGGTCAACAAGGCTTTTAATTTTCATGTGCTCTGAACACGGCAGGGTGGAGTTCAGTGTCACTTCCTGTCTCCACTAGGTGGTGCTACAGAACACCCACTAAGTTTATATCATGTTCCATTAAATCAAGTTTAGACACCACAGTGAAAACTTGATCTACATTAAATAATGATGGTCACAGGAGGATTACTTCCTGTTTCCAGTAGGCGGCGCTACAACTGAGTGAATATTTCAGACTGGGACTTTTATCAGACGTGAAGTTTGATGCATATCGGATCATTTACACCAAAGTTATGACAGTTTCATGTCTGATGACGAGTGGCTGCAGCCACGCCCTTCAACAGTTATTTTTCAATAACTTTTAATTACAAACTAGTCTCGGTGGCACACACTGATTTTGAAGCTGATCAGATTAATTCTCAGTTTATTACAGTACAACACCCGGAAATCACCAAAAATCACCACTTAAATCAAAATGGCTGACTTCCTGTTTGGTGCATTATAAATTCCAGTTGGGTCCTCACACCAGCCTGAACAACACATTATAAAGTTTAATGAAACGTAAAATAATGAACGCATTGCAAACTGGTTACTTAGCTCTTTTTTTTTTTTGTCCATAGTTTGGACATTCTGAATGAAAATCTCTCCACTCGTCTTCTTCTGTCTCCAGGTGTGACGGCAGACACACATGTTCAGTTCAAGCCTCCAACCTGATCTTCTCCAACCCCTGTCCCGGGACCCGTAAATACCTGAAGTTCTCCTACACCTGCATGGATCCTGGTACCTCTTCTTCTTCTTCTTCTTCTTCTTCTTCATGTCTGTTAACCACAAATGTGGAGTAACATAAAGCAGAGATGAGACAGAACATCTGAAAATAATTCAAACTTTTCATTTGTCTTCTGTAGCAAACTGAGGACAGAACTTCAACAAAAATCATGTTTCTGTGATGAAACCCGAGCTTCAGAGCAGCTGCAGATGGTTCAGATGTCTTTTATTTTCTCGGTTCTGCTGAGTCAGTAAAGATGTGAGCAGTTATATGAGTGGACTGTTGATTTTTACTGGATGAATAAACTGATCTTCACTGACCTTTTTAAAGCTGTCTGCACAGCCTGTTTGTTAATAAAGATAAGAAAAAATATTTTTTTAAGAATTAAATATAACCATGTCAGCAAAAATAACCAGTAACAGCAAAAATCAAGCTGGAATGAAAAATGTCTTTAAACTCTAAGATCACATCCACACTGTGCACAGATACAACGATCACTAACAAACCGCACACTGCATGTTCAGTATGAAAGGTACTTTACTGGATTGGTGGAAGGATTCGTGAAAGATGGGAAGACGGTCGTGTGTGGATGTGGGGAGGACGAGTGAACTCCCCTGTGGGCTCATGAGAGCTGAGACGAACGGGAGAGGGTTTGACATCCTTACATAGGTAGACACAGGTGACTAACGAGACACAGGTGATTTGTAGGAGGTGCAGGTGGTTTAATCAGTGAGGAGCAGGTGATGGAGCAGTGACGTCCTGCTCCTGAATGAATTCCAACTATAAAATTTCATACATATGCAAAAAAAAAATCCAAATCTAATCATGTTTTCTTCCTGAATAACAAAATATGACACACACTTAAATTGGCTTGAACCAACCAATTTTAATTAATATCTTAACATCCACACATCAATCTTCAGTCACACAAAGCTTCATCATTTCTGACCAAACGTGGTGTTTGAAACACGTGGCTCAACACGCTGCAACAAAAAGACCAAAGAAAGAAAGAAAAATGTTCAACATTTGCCAAATTCACAAGAAGGCCCAAATAATTAAGAATTTCTCAGACGGAGTTTCACAAAGTTCATAAAGTTTCTCCACATTCAACAACTCATGAAACTTTTTTTTTTAAAGGAGTCTCAGGAGGTTTTCTTCACAGGCAACAAAGAAGCAGCCTGTTTTAGCTGCTGTTTGTTTGTTGTATATTTTACAGTCGACAAAATGGTTTCATTCATAAATTGAGTGTAAATGTTGAAATCAGTGAAAACAGCTGCTAAATGTTGGCAGGTAGAACCTTCAGACACAGAAAGAAAAAACTTCCTGTGTTGAATTTAATGAAGAATTTAAAAGAAGGCACGTATGATTAGGATTTGTCATAGACAGCGTTTCACAAAGTTAATTCAACTTCTCACTCAATAGGTCTCAAAACTGTGAAATTTCTGAAGGCAGTCTGGTGATATTGTGGTTATTAGACGTGTGTGAAGTGTATCTGGATGAGGAGACGACACTTTTCTGTCCTCTCAGTGATGAATTAATCAAACCACAGCAGAGTGTCCATAATGTAAACCTGCGATCACTTGAACATCCTCCTGATTTCAGCGGAGTGATACCTGAGGGACCAGCTGCATTGATTGGAGATGTTTGATCAATTAATCAGCAGCCGCGGGACCGAGGCCTCCGCAGAACGTCCGCCATGAATCAGTGAACACTTCCACGCAGCTGCGATCACTTGTGGCTACATGACGTATTGATCAGCCGCCTCATCAATAAATGAAAACAGCCTGAGGGCCTTCAGAGACGTGATGAAACAGAGATGCCATTAAAGACAAAAATCCTCCTCTGATCCTCGACACGTCTCCTCTCAGCTCACTTCAGTCTGAGGAGCAAAAATCACAATTTACTCATCTGTTTTATTACTATTAAAGAAACTAAATGTAGAAATAATAAAACATCTTCTCTCAGAAATCTACTCCAGGATTCTACTGTGTTTTTCAGTAGAACCTTTGACTAAGTTCTTCGACTATGGAACAAAAACTGTAAAGTTAATAACGGTGAGTTCACACAGAGGCTCTGACTCCCCCCGAGTCTGAAACTTTAACTACAATAACATTCAGTCTGTTGTTGCTTCTCGTCATGTGATGTGTGAAAAATCTGCAGGGATTTCTTCTGAAAATTTGGTTGTAGATTTTTATCATTTGCCCAAACATCAAAAGGAGAAAGTGCTCAGAGTCCAAGATGTCTGACGCTGAAACGAGTTTACTGAAACATGGCCAAAGAGAATGACAGAATAATCAGTACATGTTTTGTCCTGATGTTCTCTTCAGTTCTGGAGTTTCAGCCCACCGGGGACACTCTTTAGCCCAAATAAGGTCAGAACCAACACGTCTACAGCATATAGAATTAATCTATTGATCTGTAAATCCAAAACAAAGTAAGTATGATGACATGTACGAGGTCTGAGACCAGAGCTCAGCACCCTGCCCTCCCATTCCTCAGGGTCAGTGATGTCCCTGACTGCAGTTCAGAGAGACGAGGAGAACACATCTCTGACCTTAGCTGCCATGGCAACACTATCAGGGATGTTTTCCCCAAAAGGAACAGACAGCTGCGTCTACTGTCTAAAAGACAGACAGTGTGTCTGTTAAGAGTTAGTGCAGGCCTCCCGGTGACCTCCAGGCCTTAGTTTGATCTATACAGTCAAACCTTTTATTTTATTTGTGGGTGTTTTTACAACATTTTTCACAAAGTGAGTAAAAATCAGATTTTAAGAATTTTAATGTTAAGCATCAAAAGGCTGCAATAAATATAAATATGTACCCAAAGTTGCATATCTTCATTAATGGATGGTGCCCTGACGTAGCATGAAGACAGAAACCAAAACGTCATCTCAGCATCATATCAGTGTTTCTTCTTAAAAATGATCCATTTCTCAACAGTCAACAAGGTGAACCCGAACAGACTCAGAAATCGAGACGTAAAAAAGGGTTTTTGTTGTCAGGATAATGAATGTGGATGAAGGGAGAAAATCAAGGGGGAGTGGAGGCTGAGGGCAGCGGGCTGAGGGCAGGTCGGAGGGGGTTTTGTTGGCTGGTAGTGTGGCAGAGGGACAAACAGGCAGGTAGGCAGTGAGCTAGTGTTTTATACTGCAGGGCTGATTACTGATGGTTCTCAGGTGAGCAGCAGGGAGCAGGTGAGCTGAATTAACGTGATCAGGAACCCAGGACAGGGAGGGAGGGGTCACAGGGGGGCAAGGAAAAACTCGAGAAAACTAGTGACAGGCCTTATTAGTAAATCTTCAGAGAGTTAATTTGTGTAAAAAAAAAAAAAGAACTTGAATAAAGTTTAATAACTTGGACCAGAATGTGTCCAGAACAGCGACACTCCTCACCAGCTCTGTTCATATGTACGATGTTTTTTGAGGTTTACAGCAGATTTTGTCTATTATCACACCAAGAAATCTCAATGACATTATGTATCATAATAAATGCTTGTGTATTTATTTGTTTTAATTTCCAAACAACGTGAGTTTGGTTTTGTTCAAATTTAATGATCATTTATAAATTAACTGAGTCTGTGGAGGAGCCAATCAGAGGAGGTGACGGCTCAATAAATGACTTCAGACAGAGACCTACTGATACTTTGTTGTATCAGATCTTAATGAGAAAAAACAGATTTCAGACCCTTTTTCTAAATTGTTTTAATTCTGTTATTATTCTCAGTTTATGTATTTATTTCTTCTATCCTGTTGTTATTGTGAATATGAGTGTTTTTTTATTTATTGTAGGTCTGTTGTGTGATATTCTGGTGAAACGTGGCCACCTGGTCATTATGTGTCTAAATGAGCTGTACTCAGTACGTGATTGGCTGGTGTGTGTAACCACCTGACCACTAACTGTCTATATGAGGAATCACATCACTCTATATCCTCGGCTCAGTGCAAGTGTTCCAAAAAGTATCAGAAGGTTATTAAACATGCTATAATATACATAAAACATCTGTTTGATAACAATCATAAATGTATCCCCAAAATGTTTGACTGGTTAAATACATAAAGATTAAACCACATTCTCAAAAAACATACAAATTAAAAACAAGTTTATAGATATTACGTGTGCAAAATATTGCAGTTTACATTTGTAGGAATCAAATAAATCCTACAGAAACAATAAATGATTGTAGTAAAAAACTCATCCGGTCGACGTCCGTCATAGATTTTAAATATAAAACCCTCGACAGGATTTAACAAGGCCTCAAATAAATCTAGTACCAAAATGTCTCAAACAAGTTAGACAGAGTGAAACTAATGTCTGAAGGTAAAAGACTGTTTCCTCCATCAGTTTCATTTAATAAAGTCAGCGACGTCTCTTTAAGAACAAATTCAGATGATTCTGCGTCTTTCTGCACTCGTCTCAGTGTCGGTGCAGGAGTTTATGTGTCCTTCATGTAGAGAACACCAGAGTGAGTCCTGTCCTCCTGTCTTTCTGTCTGTCCATCATCATCGTCTCTTCTTCTTCTTCCTCCTCCTCGTCTTCTCCCCGTCTGTCCTCTGTGGTCCTGATCAGAAACCCGCTCAGGTCTTCTCAGGGTTTCATCTCCTTCATTAAAATGCTTCGCCCTCGGGCGGCTGCGTCGCTTCACAGGCCTCATGCATTTACACAGACGTGTTAGATAAGGAGCACTGACACACACACACACACACACACACACACACACACACATACTCTCTCTTTAATCAAGGTGAAAGCAGCTGAGTCAGCACAGACAGGCAGGATTTTACAGAATACAGAATCATCATCACAGTCAGATTTTTCTCTGTTTGAACAGTTTATTTGTTCTCTTCTCCTCCCTGTCCTCGTATCATCAGTCCAGCTGCTCACCTTCACTTTATTCCACTTTAACCTGATCAGAGTCTTTGACTCGTTTAAACCTGATTCACATTTTCTCAGACTGGAGGCAGAGTTTCACTGACTGTAAAACTAACAGCTGGTCACAGACACGCAGCTCACACAGTCTGGTTAACCAAAGTTTCCACAAAATTAATGCTCAAGGATTCAAGAATATTTTTTTATTCATCACATGCAAAGAAATGACGGAGCTGCTCTGTTCTGCTGCAGGAAAACAAACAACAACAAAACAGACTGAAAACTCGTGTTTGCAGCTTCTCATCGACAAGCTGCTGTGATTCACCGTACTTCTGTCCATGTAGCTTTCTCATTGTTAACAAAGGGTCTGTTTTCAGACAGATAAAAAGTGGAGTTCCACACGGATCAATACTTAGACCTCTTTTGTTCTGAGTGTAAATGCTGTAACCTGTTCTCATCTTCAAAAAATACAACATGAATATTTGTCACTGTGCTGATTATTTATAAATCTGTCTTCCAGTAACAGCTGAGGACTCTTTAAGTTTGTGAAAGTAGAAAACAGATCATCAAGATTGCAAAAATTTATACATTTTAAAGTTAAAAACACTGAAACGTTGCTTGTTGGTTCATCCTGATGTAAATCAGTTTTTCTATAAGGAGCTTAATCCAACATTACAACAACAATATTAACATGAATGAATTAACATTAATAAATATGTTACACATGCCCTGAATATTGTCTTGTGTGACTGTAATGTTGCATATTTTTATTTCTTGTCTTAATTTCTGTGAGAACCGTCAGTGTCGTTCTGATAATAAATCATAAATCACGTATGTTTTCATGTATGTGTGGATGATTTTACTGCCCTGATGGAACATAAACTCACTGTTAATTCATGCGACGCAGTGAAACAAGCTCTTTTTAATTAAAGTCTAATAAATTTGGTGTAATTCCTCGTCAGCGCAGCAGAGCCTCACAGAATTACACCCTGCTGTTGATGTTCTCATTAAGGCCGTAATGTTTCCTCCTCAGCGATAATAATAATAATAAAACCACCAACCAACACTCCTCCTATTTGTCAAACATTATTTATACATTATTTATATTTTTACTTCATTTTTAGTGAAAGGAGATTATCTTTTTTTCCCCCTCCTCAGCTGCTTTATTATCCCACATGAGGATTTAAAGGTTTAACTCTTTCACAGTGGTTTGGTTTAATTAGGATTTGGAGGAGACGAGACTGAATAGAAAAATGAGATGGAGAGAGAGAAAGAGGAGAGGAAAGGAGGTTTTATTTTCCTGGAGCTGCTGAATGTTGTCATTTAATTTAAAAAAAAAAAAAAAAGAATATTATTATTACAGGTTATTCCTCAGCCTGCGTTTAAACCACCGGGGAAACTAATCCGATAATCTTCAACGTTAAAACTGAAGGTGGAGGATTAATGATGGAGTCCCAGTTCATTTTTACAGCACAAAGTCAACTAACACTTATCAATGAGTTATCAATTTATTAATTTATCAATTTAACAAAGTATAAAACTGCCAGGAGCCAAAAGTACAAGAAAAAATAACACAGGAGATTCTAACATATAATAATCCCTAAAAAAAATATCATTATAGATCAATTCAAGGAGTAAACAATATTGTTTCAATATTTGGTAATGCTTCATTTTCCAGGATCCCATAATTTTGTGTCATTACTGAGTAATATATCTGAAATTATTTATAAATGACCCACAGATTTCATGGTTAATAATATGATAACTAGCAGGTTTCAGTTTCATGATTACAAAGTAAAACAACACTATGTGATGATTTCATTACAAATTTGTGGGTAATTTATGGGTAAATTCAGAGAAATTACAAATATGTTGCTTTGTAACTGCAACATGAAAATGGAAAATGGTGTTTGCTAATTATCACATACTTTCCATAAAGTTTGTGGTTTGATTTCAAATATATTTCTTGGTAATTATCACATATTTACCATAAAATTATGGGACCAACTGAAGTGTTGTTTGATATTAATTCACACAGAC
The DNA here is from genome assembly GCA_034769285.1 of Lutjanus argentimaculatus. Taxonomy (NCBI): domain Eukaryota; kingdom Metazoa; phylum Chordata; class Actinopteri; order Lutjaniformes; family Lutjanidae; genus Lutjanus; species Lutjanus argentimaculatus. The sequence goes on from JAWZSL010000120.1 coordinate 229,536, forward strand.
GCAGCAGAAAATGTACGTAGAAACAATATAATGCAGTGAGTCTTTTTCATTTAAAGTTTATCTTTAAATAAATAATAATTCACATTTTTTTTTAATTGTCTTTTGTTATATTCATTTGACACAGACATGAGTCATGTGACACTTTCAGCTGCTTTTCTCAGCCTCTACATGATTTATGAATGTCTTGTATTTATTGTCTGGACTGAAACAGAACGGTTCTTGGCGAGTCGTCGAGGGTCGAGACCAACATCCAGATCTATAGTTTATCTTCTAAAAACTTCAACATCAGGACGTGTGAGGACTCTGAGCTTCACCTCCAATCAGATCATCTGACAGACAAACAAAGCCTCTGATTGGACAGCAGAGCTCCACCCCCACACCAGGAGAAGTTTCTGCAGATTCAGTCGACAGCAGCAGAGACAGACGGAGAACCGAAGAACACAATGAGTCCAAAACTCATCATCATCACCTTCATCTTCATGGTTCTGCTCGTCATCACATGTGAGTGATTGTCTGAGTGTGTTTACATCTTTATTAACAAAGACCACGATAACAGACAGACAACTGCAAAAACTTCAAATCAAATCAAATCAAACTTTATTTATATAGCAAAAGTTCAGATTAAATAAACAAAAAATAAAAATACATGAAGAAGAAAACTCATAAAAAATAAATGAATAATAGGATTGTACAGAGACAACATGTGATGCAGCAACATTTCAAAGTTTTTATGCACTTGACCTTTTTTATTATTGCTCTAAGTCTTTATAATGAGAACATTAAAGCAACTCAAAGCTGAAATCTGAATGGAATTCTGTGAATGTGCAGTTTATGAAATCAAAGTAAAAATTTCTGGAGGAAATGTGAATGAATTCTGCTGTTAACTGCAGCTGTGGACCAATCACATGTTGCATTAATCAAAGAGCTTTAGCAGTGATTGGCTGTGAAAAAAAAAGTGTAAGTAATCATTTGTCTCTTGATTTGGGACAAAAAGGACTGAATGCAGGTTTCATTTGACTGGAGACGTTTCAATATGCTGCGTTATTTCAATCAATAACTTAAAAGTACTGATAAGCAGCCCGAATAATTAAGTGATTCATCAATAAGTCAAACAACAACCAGCAACTATTTCTATATTAATTTTGTCAGTATTGTTTTTATTTGGAATTTGCAGCTTCTAAAATGTGTCATACTTGATAATAAACTGAATATATTTCTGATAAAAGCTTCATCCTGTGAAATGATAAAGTTTCTGCTGTTTTCTGTTAAGCTCTAAATAAACACATTCAGCACTGAGGTGCAGTAGAATCACTTATATTTGAGCTGTAGCGCCACCTGCAGATGAAATGTTGTCGGGTTTTACAGAGTTGGTCGAGTTCATTCAGCTTCATTATGTTGCAGCAGTTTGTATCAGCGAGGTCACGAGCAGCAGATTCTGATAATAAATGATTCTGTTTTCTTTTCAAATGTGTCTTTATTGTTGTGTCAGTATATTATATACATCCACAGTGTGACATGTTGCCCATTTTTACATTTTTATGCACCAAACACAAGCCGACCCTCCCACCTCCCTGACAGCTGAGACACACTCACACAAACACAACAAAACAACAGACAAACAAAGCAAAAAAACATATGTGTGCACACAGAGATACACGACCAGTCGCATCTCCAAACCTGTAAAATATTTCCATCTACTCTGTAAAATGACTTAATATTTTGTACTAATTTTCCAATGAAAGAATCAAACAGGATCTCAAGTTTTGTTAATTTTTCAGAGCAGCCTTTTTTACTTTACTTACTTTTCTCAAAGTTCAGGAAGGACAAAATATCTTTCAGCCAAGAATTCAGACATGGAGGCTTCTGATTCTTCCAGTGAAGTAAAACACACCTGCAGACAACAACAGAGACAAAAGAAATAATATCACTGTCCTTTCAAATAAACAGGTAAATTCTTCAGGAAGACAGAAAATAGAGGTCAGGGGAGCAAAACTTTACTGAGAGCTGGTGATCATTTCTAGTAAAACTACAGAAGTGCATCATTTAATAAAGAACAGATCAAATATCTCTTAATTCTGATTTACAGGAGACAGATGAGGCCTCATTTTATCCAGAGAACATATTAAAAAACAGTGAATATTTTTCTCTGATATGTGCAACATTGATTTTTTTATAATTAAATATGAAAGAAAAGTTTGCAAGAAAATCAAACTGGCAAAAAATCTCATAGTTGTAAGATGTATAACTGTGATAATAATGAACCACATCTTCAGCAGTGGAGGACTGCATCTGTCTGTCTGTCCGAGACATAATTAAAGCTGAACTGTCCCTCTGTGGTCCAGGTGAGGCTGAAGGACGTCCGCCTCTCTGTGAGCTGATTGGTGGATTCTGCAGAGATCCTGGAACATGTGGCCTGTACGTCTCCGTCATCTTCTCATTTTTAACCCTGTTCAAGAACCTGCATCTCAAAAATATCATTCTGTCTCTGTCTTTTGTCTTCTGTGAGAGTCTGTGTGTTCAGAGCAGAGCTTGAGTCAGGATGTGATTAGCCTAGCTTAGCATAAAGACCTGAAACTGTGAGGAAACAGCTGTTCAAAGATAAAGACTATAAATACACCTGTCAACACCTCTAAACTGTTTCCATCCAAATATATCAACAGGTTTTACCACATTTCAAGTAAATAAGCAAAAGAAAACACTAACAAACACTAACAAACACAAAAGAACACTAATGAACACTAACGAACACTAACGAACACTAATGAACACTAATGAACACTAAAGAACACTAACAAACACACTAACAAACACTAACAAACACAAAAGAACACTAATGAACACTAATGAACACTAACAAATACTAACAAACACAAAAGAACACTAATGAACACTAACAAACACAAACAAACACAAAAGAACACTAATGAACACTAACGAACACTAACAAACACAAAAGAACACTAATGAACACTAACGAACACTAATGAACACTAACAAACACTAACAAACACAAAAGAACACTAACGAACACTAACAAACACTAATGAACACTAACAAACACTAACAAACACAAAAGAACACTAAACACTAACGAACACAAAAGAACACTAACGAACACTAATGAACACTAACAAACACTAACAAACGCAAAAGAACACTAACGAACACTAATGAACACTAACAAACACTAACAAACACAAAAGAACACTAACGAACACTAACAAACACTAACAAACACAAAAGAACACTAACAAACACTAATGAACACTAACGAACACTAACAAACACAAAAGAACACTAACGAACACTAACAAACACTAACAAACACAAAAGAACAAAAAAGAACACTAACAAACACAAAAGAACACTAACGAATACTAACGAATACTAACAAACACAAAAGAACACTAACGAACGCTAACAAACACAAAAGAACACTAACGAACACTAACGAACACTAACGAACACTAACAAACACTAACAAACACAAAAGAACACTAACGAACACTAACAAACACAAAAGAACACTAACGAACACTAACGAACACTAACAAACACAAAAGAACACTAACGAACACTAACAAACACAAAAGAACACTAACGAACACTAACGAACACTAACGAACACTAACGAACACTAACAAAACACAAAAGAACACTAACGAACACTAACAAACACAAAAGAACACTAACGAACACTAACGAACACTAACGAACACTAACAAACACAAAAGAACACTAACGAACACTAACAAACACAAAAGAACACTAACGGACACTAACAAACACTAACAAACACAAAAGAACACTAACGAACACTAACGAACACTAACAAACACAAAAGAACACTAACGAACACTAACGAACCCTAACAAACACAAAAGAACACTAACGAACACTAACGAACCCTAACAAACACAAAAGAACACTAACGAACACTAACAAACACAAAAGAACACTAACAAACACTAACAAACACAAAAGAACACTAACGAACACTAACGAACACTAACAAACACAAAAGAACACTAACAAACACACAAAGAACACTAACAAACACAAAAGAACACTAACGAACACTAACGAACACTAACAAACACAAAAGAACACTAATGAACACTAACGAACACTAACGAACACTAACAAACACAAAAGAACACTAACAAACACAAAAGAACACTAACGAACACTAACGAACACTAACAAACACAAAAGAAACACTAATGAACACTAAAGAACACTAACGAACACTAACGAACACTAACAAACACAAAAGAACACTAACGAACACTAAC